>JAQFZM010000449.1:0-32674 GCA_034695785.1 Galumna obvia
TACTTAATAACCTTTAAATAGCCTAAAATAGCAATAAAAAGCTAAATAGTGCAAAAATAGACGTTTTTGAGGTTTTTGAAAAATACCCTACCCTACCCCCCCTAGAGCCTCGACCTTTCGCCATCCCTGGTTTATTTTAAATGATTTATTTAATGTTACCAAGGGGTAAACGTCTCATAAATTTAACATATTATTTGAAGTAATATTAATATAATATTTTATTAAATTTTATTGAAGAAATTTTTTCTGAAAACTAAAGATAATAAAAATAAATATAAATAAATTATAAAAATTAAGACTTCTTTTCAAGACTTTGAAATGAGATAATCATAAATTTGGGTTTAATTTTAATAACAATACGAGTGATTTCTATGCATTAACTCAACAAAACCCATTCCAACGATATTATGCCTTAAATTAAGTATTATCTCTGATATTAATTCATGACTTAACTCTTGAAACCTTAATTTAATATTTGATTATTCAAAAAATAGTGTCGTCTTATAAAGGAAATAACACTAAATGGTATCCAGAATTACTCTCAACTGAGAAATTTTGCAAGATTTCTCCTGAAAAAGGAGATAAGACAATTGAGTTTCTATTATTTTACAATAATGAAGACTATCACTTGTAAATTAAGCGTGAAAATAGAGCATGAAACTTTGTTTGTATGAAAACATTATCATTAAGAGATAAATTACAACTGAATGTGAATCTCAAGGGGTCGACACTAATCCAATATCTTTGAGATGTAAAAATAATTACTATAATTAGTAAATTAAACTTGAACAAATAATAATTAACAATTTCCAAATTACAAGTTTAAAATTTCTTTAGAAAGTATCTTTCAGCAAGGTAATAACAAGCAATCTTACTTTAATGGTAATTGGCTAAAAATATCTAGGAATTACCAATTTGATTTTGCACAATATGTTTGTCTAAGATATTATTCCAAGAGTTTTTTCTCCCTCAAAATGATCTTGTTAAATTACTCTTACTTCAAATTAAATGGATTTGAGTTCAGTTCTGGTTTTCCCTTAAATTGTTTAAAATTCGAGTCAATAACAAAGGATTATAGTATTTATGTCATAAAGAAAATGAAAATGAGGTTCAGTTCTGTATATATGAGTCGATTCAAGAAAATAAAAAAAGTCGTCAGTCATTTACGAGTCATAACTCAGTGACAAAATTATCATTTATTTACTTCCAAAGGCTTTCTTCTATTTTGGAAATCATTTGCTTCATAACCCAGAGATTGATTGAATTACACATTTATTTGAGTTACCTCTGGTTATGGATTCTAATAATTTAATATTTCTTAAGTGTAGACATTTGACAATACATTCTGTAAACACTTTTCTCTGAGAATTTCTTTCTTTTTCTTTTTAAGACAAGTCTGTGATTCAGTAGTAAAACACTTCAATAACGGCTCAAAATCTGAGAGATATTCAAAATTAAGAAATATTTTGAAGGAATATTTGATTCACACTGAAGTGATTATTTAAGGGTTTACTTTAATACCAAAGAAACTAAATACAGTTAAACCCCCAAGGAGTGAACATTCCCAAGAGTGAAAACCTCTGATGTGTATACATAAGTTGTGTTCCAACTAAAAAAATACATTAAACCTGAACATCTGATGAGGGAAAACCTTCAATGTGTGAACTAAAATCTCTATTTCACTCATTTCACTCTTTGGAGGTTTGACTATATCAGTAAAACTTCCTAAAAGTTCAAAAATACACATTATTTTTGAATTTTATTTGACCTTGCTAAACAAATATTGTTAATAATGGTTTTGTAGCAAACTTTGTCAGAATATTATTAAACTAGCAAGATGATAAATCATATTGAAGTAATTTAATATAATGGAAAAACTGCATTCAATTCTTTTAAGAAAACTTCCTTTAATTCATAAAAAAGGAATACTTTATTTGATTTATCAGAAAACTTACACATTACCTTGGTTATATAAATGATAGTTCCTTATTTATATAACTATTATGTCTAAATATAAAGATTTCTTTGATTTCTTTAGAATTCTAAAGATATTTGTTGACATAAAATCTTTGCGACAAAAATAATTGTCAGTCAAATGGAAAATGATTTGAACTTTAGATATCATTTCATCAGTTATTGGAGCGAATGGAAAATGAAGTGCATTTCATTTCATTACATTAAGTAAATCATAACAATTGAAATATTGACGAATGAATTGGAAAAGACCTTTACTTTGATTTTAGTCCTCATCTGTGCCTCATCTCTGGTCAAATTGGCGTTTCCCGGAGTAATGTGTTTGAAGGTCTTTACTCCAATGGATGTGTAAAGAAAGCTGAGGGCTATCAATGGTAATAAAAATGTCATAATGAATATGACACTCGTGTAGATAATGGCATTCATTTCATTCTCCCAGTCTTCACGACAGTCGTGATAGTCTTCATTATTGTATTTGAAGGGAACGGCCCGATTCACAAACAGTAAAGGAATGGCGATCCCAATACTTAGTATCCAAATTCCAACAATTATTAGATCAGTTTGTGATTCAAAGCAAAAGCGAGCCCTCAAAGGATATACAATCGCGAAGTATCTGCAGATAAATCAAAGATTATTTTCAAATCATTAGTTTTGTAGAAATGTATAAATCGTTGAAATTTATGTTTATTTTTATTCGTATTTTGGAATTCAATTCAAAATTTTCTCTCTTTTAATGTTTTTATTCACAGTTTTAATGTCAAAGAATTTGTTTCAATTTTAAGTTTTGCAAAAAGTGATTAGTTTTAATTATAGTCAGTGCCAGAGCCAGTGCCAGAGCCAGTGCTTTACTCATTTATTACATGACCAACAACCAAAAGTTATGGCAATTTATGTTTATAGAGTTTTCTGTATAATAAGTTAGTAATTATAGTTAGATTTTTTTGAGTAAATTAGGTCTTATTTAGTATTGTTTGGAGGCATTGAAACATCACTTTTATTTATGTGCATGGTTAGATTTCTTTAGATTCTTCTTTGTATCAAATCTTGAGGTCATTAACCAATAATTTTTTTTCGAAAAGACTGCCATTAGTTCTCAAAAGAATCTCTATTTTTATCGACCTGTGCTTTGGATCTATAGTAGAGTGAAATGATTTCTGGTACTGACTCATAGCCGGAGCAGATGTCTGTCTTTGGGCTCTTTAGGGTCTATCAAAAGATTAAGTTATTTCAATCTCAATATTAAAGGAATGCATTTTTTTAATGCATTGAAAAACGAGATTTAGAGGAATCAAATTCTTTGGCAAAATTTCAAAAGTGAATTGACCAAGAACATTGTATAACATTGGAGAGCATTATAGAGTGACTGAAATTTTAGTGAAGTGTATTCACATGTTTTCACATTTATGTTTCGAATAAGAAGTCATGCCTTGACTAACACTCTAATGCAATTTATAGTTTATATAGAATCATCATGGTAAATATTTGATAAATTATTTATTCTTGACAAAATTCAATATTTCGGATCTCTTATTGAGAAATACCCTATTATTATAAATTGTTTAAGAAATATATAATCTTACTTGCTCAATAATCTCTACAAATATTTGTTGTTGAATGAGAATTTATGCAAATATATGTTTGAAAAATATTTAAGCGCATTGTATTTCTAGCAAGATATTCTAATATATAGTCTGTAGTGGACTCATTCTATTAAATTCCTATAAAGATTAAGTTGATTATCTTTGAAAATAATGTAAAAAATATATCCTTGAAAATTTCATCGACAGATTTTTTTTGAAAGTTTGTTGACTTTATTTTTTTATCCTTCGATTTAAATATAGTTTTATGAAAATTCTTACGAAAAATACTTTAGTTTTTGTGAATATTTTTAATAAAAGTTACGAAACATTTTCATCGGGTTTTTATTACAAAGATTTGAGAAATTTCTCATAGTTTTAGAAAAATTATTTTTAGTACAAAATTGGAAATTAATTTATTCTCGATATTATTAGTCATTGTTTGCTTGAAATCAGTATTTTTCTTGAAAATCGATTTTATGCTTACATTTTGTTATCAAAATGTAGTCAAAAGTGTTTAAAACTGATTTGAAGTAACTTTTCTTTTCAATAAAATATTCAGAAGTAATGTCTATTTTATTGATAGCTCTCAATGGAGTTGTATATATTTCTGTCATTTAATACAATTCTCGATTGATTTTTGGGATTTTAAGGAAAGTGAAAACACTTTGATGTTAAAGTTAAATAAACCAGGGATGGACAACATTCAGCATTCAAAAAACTTTGTTCCCCAGAAATCGGATATCCTTCTGAAAAGATGAGAAAACTTTAAATTTTATGTAAAATAATTCAAAAAAACGCGAATAAATTAATAAAAATATATAAATTATAGGATTTCAAATAATAAGCAAAATAACAAAAGTTTAATAAAATGCATAAAAGGGTCAATTATCTTATATTTAACTGAAAATTTTAAGCTTTAATTTGTCAAAATTGAATTAAAATATTTTTTAGCAGAAATTCTAAAAACCTTATTTGTCTTATTTGGAGTAAATCGAGTTAACAGTGAATTGTATATATAAAAGGGAACACTTAAAACATTATATGTTTTCAGCAATTTTAATATCCATTTCAAAATAGTAATCATTATTTTGTTATACCCCCTGATGTTATAGATCGGTGACCATCCCTGATATAAGCTATACTTTATATAACAACTCTATTAATCAAATTTTGTTGAGTTTTATCTGACAAACGTTTGAATTGACAATTAATTAATTCAATTCTCAAGAATATAACAATTTTTGTTAACGAAATGCCAAGATGGTCTAAATTAAATTAGAAATTTACAAAAGGAATTCTTATTTCTCTGAGGAATAGTGAATGAAAACAAAAAATTGTTTATTTGATAAGAAAATTGTGAAAAATGAAAACAATAAAAAGAAAACAAAACATTTTTACAAAAATATTTTATATTCTTTTGTCTATAATTTGAATTATGTTGTCATCGAATCTCTTCTAAGAAACTATATTATTGAAAATTTATTTTAAGACAAATTCAATTCAAAAATTATTGATTTTCTGCTTATTCATTTAGTAATACAGTTAACTCTCCTATCTTGAACTCTCATAACTTGAATTTAAGTCTATCTTGAATTGAATTTGTAAGACCCGATTCACTCCCATAGAAGCCCTATTAAAAATTCTCTACTATCTTGAACCTTTTAACCTGTATCTTGAATCTAAAAGTCGGGACACATAAGCTATTGTATGCACCTCTTAACTTGAATTTTGCTTAAACTATAATTTAAAATAAAGTTCTTAACAATAATTTGTATAATATTTTGTCAAAAAATGCCTCAAAAAAAGAAATTTTAAAAAATGAATTTCATATTAAATATATTCAATAAATATAACTAAATAAGTTAATTAATTCATATTATTTTTTAATATTATTCATTAATTTAAATACTTTGATTACTATTTCTATCTTGAATTCATAATCCTGGTCCCAACCGATTCAAGATAGGAGAGTCAACTGTATTACATATAGAATATATTACAGTTTGGGCCCGACTTTAATCAACTCTCATAAAGTCAAAACCAGATTTTTGTCAATTGATTTTTCAAATCTACTTTTCTTATGGAAGCCATAAAGTTATGAGACTTTTAACTTTAACTCAATTTTAGTCGAAGTTTTCATAATTTTTTCATGAAATCAATGTTAAGAGTCTTAACTTAAGATTAAAGTTTAGAGCAATTAATTTCAAAATGGATTTAAAAAAGACGCAAAGATTTTACTTTGACTTAAAGTTACTTCACTTAAAGTTTAAGTTTATTTAGCTTTTAAATAAAAAGTGGAAATTAGATTACTTTAGTATTGATCACTTGAAAGATGAATAAAAAATACATAAAATATTTTAATAAAAGGTATGAATAATTTTGTGGCACAACTCAGTCAAAGATTGAGTGGTTTAAGAATACCAAATATATAAAGTCGAAGTAGAGTTAAGAAAATTAGTAATTAAGGTTTAATTATCAACAAAATAGGGATTTAAATAAAGGTTCAGGGTTCGCCATAAGAATAGTGTTCGGATTCGAGAAATTTCTGAGATATTTTCTATGAGAAACTTTCTAGAAATTTCTCACTAAAATTTCTCTAAATAGGAAGTCGAGGCAACTGTCCCTCTGATAATGAAACATAACAAGTATCATGATATTCAGCTTGGTGAACAGAATATAAATATGTAAAAAATTTGTGCGAATGGCCACCTCTTCACCGAATTTCGGGTCTCAAAAATTGCTATAAATTCAAGCTTTAATGAATGAAATATGACTGAATTAAAATTATCCTGTTTAAAATCATGAGTTCAATCGTTTTAGACCTAAGTCACCCATATATTCTCTATGGATGACATAAGTACATTATATTCATATTACTCATTTTCACAAATATATTCTAATTCATCCATATTTCATTCATTAAGGCTTGAATTTATGGCAAGAGAAACACATTTTATATTATTTTAAAGATTTACTATTTATTAAATTATTAATAATATGAATGATTGTTAAGTTTGAATTGGATTCCCATATAATATATTATAAAATATATTTAAGTATTTTATTTTAATATGGGAATCTCATAGAGAGAAATTTCGGAGAAACTTTCTAGAGACTTTCTCGGTTATTTTTGAATTTCAAGAAATTTCCGAACACTACATAAGAATAATTACAATGACTCAAATATTCAAGTAGAAATTATGCTATAATAATGCATTACTGCTTATGAAATGTGCTACACATCCGCAAAAACAAACATTCACAAGTAAAAGCTAAAGTAAGCTCATTTATCACTTTTCTATCTAATCACCAATACTTGGGATTTTTGGAAATAATTTTTAAAAACCAGTCAAAAATCGAGTACTAACTGTATATCCTTTTTAAAATAAATTTTTAATGAACTTTCATTATTATTAATATTCCCAAGATATACTTTTTTTAAACATTTTTAAATCTTCATTAATTATGTAAAAAACAAAATTTAATCTTGTTAATAAAATAGTTTAATATGTGATCATTACATTTTTTGGATAAACAAGAATACCAGTGATATTATATTACTCTTAATTAGACAAAGAGTAACTGTTTTTCAAATATTTTTTATCACTAATAAAGAGTTATTTTCTTTGAAATCCCAAAAGTGTTAACAAAAATGTTGTTAACACTTGAGTTCAGTAATAAATTCTATGAATATTTGAATAAATAATTCAGAAATGTTTGAGAATTTGTTATCGAAATCTCATATTTCAAGTAAAGGAATATTAGCTCTAAATCTTTCACATATTCTGTGCGCTTTGAAATATATTCTGAATACAGTGAAACCTCTTGTCTGACATTAGATTTAAAAAAACTATTCTAAATAAAGCTATTCTCCAAATGAGTTCTCCCTTAATGTTAGATTCACTCCTAAAGTGTAATATTCTTTATCTCAAAATGTTGTCAACCTTTAAAAGAATGGTCACTCCCTAACTCTTTTGAGATTCGGAGGTTTTACTGTAAAATAAGTGAATAACATTAAATCGACTAATTTAATCAATGAATGAACTTTTGATAAAAAGTTTAAAAATAATATCACGAAAATTATTTCAAAACATTTAAACAGATGAATAATTGAAAAAATGGTTGAATTATCTTGAATAAATGGAACTTTGGTCACAATTATATAACTAAAATGAAAATTAATCTTTTTTTAAAAGAATATTAATTATTCTTTGATTGTAAGGTTTTTGACTGATTTTTTCCAATTTCCTACCATTGAATAAATGGAATTAGAAAAAATAAATCTTGCTCAATTTAACATTTTCTTTGAGTTAAATATTTTTGAACTCAAAAGAAAATGAAAGCAATTTAAAGGTTGAATACATTTTATGATGTGCTTCAAAGGATGGTTCAAAGGTTTTAATCGAGTGGAAGTTAATGTTTTCCTAATTCACCATGCTATTCATACATTATATTATTGAGTATTACTTTATTTAAATAAATTGAAAGCTTTTTGAAATTCATTCGTATTAATATTTAAGAATTTTTTGTTACTTCTTTAATAGATTATTTAATAATTTTATCATGGTAAATATGAGTTTCATTTAAATTAAAAGCTTACTTCAATTTTATGAATAAAATACACAAGTTCAATTACAGATTTAGTCCTTTATACTAATAAAATTAATAATAATATACTAATAAAAATAAATAAATATCAATTATTCTCTTTATTATGATTTCAAAATTTTTTATCTTGATAAAATCTAGACATATAAATAATTAATTCGATTAAATGTAATCAAAATAACAAAAAACCTGAAAATAAGTTAATTCTTAAACAAAATATATTGAAGTCATTTAAAGCTTTTAAAACTTAGAGTTTAATTTAAGTTTAAAATAAATTACTTTAAATTAAGTCTGAAATCAGGAATAACCAAAGAACTTTAAAAGGTGCTAGGGGCAATTATTGGCAAAACCTCAACAGACTTAGTGCTTTATCATAGACGTAATGCCAAATTTTTCAAATTCTAGGTATTTGTGACGATTTTTTCCTCTTAGCTTGGGGGTATACTTCCGAATTAATAACCCTACTGGTGATCCTTGCTGAAATTCAAACTTTTGATTAATTATTAGAAATTTATTGTCGTTTACTGAGTTTTTTCATAAATTAAAGTAAATCTTAAGAAATATAACACTTTTTAGAACTCGAATATAAGCCCTTTTATAAATAGAATGTCTCATTTAAATGGTATAATTGAATCAATTAATTTCAACTCAAATTTCATTCCATGAATTGGATGACGGCATCAGATCAAAGAATTTTTATGAGGAAAAATAATGACCTTGTTAACAAACTAACTGATAATAACAGGGATGGCCAAAGAATTCGACTCCAGGGGATGGGTAGGGGTGGTATTCTGGAAAAAATCCCAGAGGGGTATTAGGGTAGGGTATTTTTCAAAAACCTCAAAAACATCTATTTTTGCACAATTTGGCTATTTATTGCTATTTTAAGCTATTTAAAGGTTATTAAGTGCTATATTTGTCAAATTTACATGATACTTCACTCAAAAAGCAATATTTTGTCTATTTTCCACCTAAAAATGGGTTTTTTGGGTAAAAATTGCTATAAATAATCGATAATTTTGATGAAAAAAATGAAGTTTAAACTATTATTAACGTTAAATATTGTCAAAATAACTAATTTTCTTTAAAATTTTGGATATTTTTTCTGAAATTTATACAAATCGAAGCCAGCACCGATTTTTCTAGCGAGGGGTCCTTCAGCTCATTTTACCCCGGGGGGTGTTTTGAAATACCCCCCCCCCTATTGGCCACTCCTGATAATAATTTAGATGGAATTTTCCTGGAAATTATATCTTTATTTCTATTGATAAATTTCAAAAATGAAAAGGGAATTGCACCCTGAATGAGCTTGCTTATTTTATTGAATAATCATATTAAGCGATGGATAAGGAATTTTAATTCGAAAAAATTCATTAACCAAAGAATGAATGACTGAATGAATAGTATTTCTATTTTTAAAGTCGTTGTAAACAATTTAAAACTTTTATCGATTTATTTTTATTTGAACTTTTGATCGGAAATAATGTTTTTGTCAAATATTGCGATTCTTTTATCTAATTTGTCTCCAGAGGTATCCCCTATACGTTAGCCATCAATCATTAAATGGCAAAAATAGTGATATTTTGCTAAAAATTTGTTGTTTTGTTTTTCTTAAATTTGTGTTAATTCAGTAAATCACGAGTTTATCACTTATGCGTCAACAATAAGAATTTATTGAAAATTTAAAATATACCCTCATCCAATAAAATATACCATCATTCACTAAAGTACTAAAATCGTCTAGTGAAATTGTTTTTATATGGAATTGATCAGTGAATGGACCTAGGGGGAATATTCTCATCTTTTTTAATTATGAGTAAATTGAAAATTACTTTAATATAAATGTCACGTTTCAAGACTAGGAAATATAATTGATCTTGCTCTTTCCTTGTTTTTTATTTTTATTGGCGATTTTCAAACTGAATCTAAGACTGACTTATTTGAACACAAATGCAATCAAAGGATTAAAGTCTTAAGACGTCAAGAATTTATGGGTTAATTATCTGGAAATAGTCATCGATTTATTTGAATTAAAGGGAAAACAAGTGTCGGCACTTTCGGCAGGTGTCGAGTCGTCACTTTTTATTTTGTTCTAATAATCTCAAAGATAAGTTATCATCTTGGTCTATATTCAAGGATCATCTTATATATGGATTATTCTAAGGATCTATTATAATAAGAATCAATAGTTCATTGGGTCTGAACTTTAATCTTCTTTGAAGTATCTTTTGATCCCTTATTAAAATAATCCGCTACTCATTAATGGAGAAATTCATGGGATTTCAAGTCTTGAAACAAATGTCGATTACGAAAGAATAAATTGTTGGCTGAGTTTAGAGTTGACTTACAGTTAGTTTTCTAATATATTTCTATAGAATTGTAAGAATAGTATTATTCTATTGAAAGCTTCGGGGGTCAGACCTATAGCTAAGTTCAATCACTCTATTATTTTATTTGTCAGAACAGAAATCTTATTTGAAAATAGATTTAAATGGATTTTTGTGACATTCATGTGACACATGACATACCTCTCAATTCCAATCGCTATTAAAGTATAGATTACGAGACAAACGGCGAGCGTTGAAATGAAGTTTGAAATCGGACAGAGAAGGAGAGGGAATATCCAACGGCCATACATGAAGTCAGTGTAAGAGAATGGAATCGAAAAGATAGCCATCAGAATATCAGCGAACGCCAGGTTTAGGAAATATTTGCGGAGAACTGCAGACGACCTCTTTTTGATAAACAGCACAAAAACGGCCAAAATATTAAGAATAAACGCTATTATAGAAGTCGTGGAATATATGATCGCCAAAAGCACTTGAAAGGGAGGACCTAATGCTTCCAAAGAGACCGATGAAACCGAACCATTGGTACTATTCGGGGGATCCAATGGATCCATTTCTTTGATACTAAACTTTTAAAATGATAACTTTCTGTTTGTGAAACTCAACAGTTTTTTGATAACTTTAAGTCAAATACAGTCAAATACAGATACGAAAAGTGTTCTGACACACACTTTGCGTAAGGGAAAGGAATCTTCGGTTTTAAAAGGAACGGCGCATAAACCCTATTATCGATTAGTAGCCACACATTTAGACAGTATTTCAGTGAAGAGCTCTCGAATCAAAAAGTATTCATTTTTGCAGAGAATCCAAATGACACGTTTGATGAAAATGAAACGACAAATATATTTACAAATAATAAGTGATACTCTTTTGTATTCACTATAGATATGAAATGATTTATTTAAAATACTAGCAAAGTTTATCGACTATAAGTTTTAATAATAGTTTAGTATATTCTTTCTAAAAATTTGTCTAATTATTAGATTTGATATATTTCTAATAATAATCTGAATTAAAACAAACAAGGTTAAAATATGAGATATTCAATAATAGGAATGATTCCATTTAAACCTTTGCTTTTATGTCAATTGAATGTAATTTGTAAATAATTTCCATAAAACTTTGAAAGTTTAGTTTATTTCGATTGTTTGAGAGTTTTGCAACAAAAATCTATTGACACCACTTTATAGAACTTTTATAATAAAAGAATAACTTATTTTAGTTATTAATTAAAGATGAGTTGAATATTATATAAATCTATAGAATTGTTTTATTATTATAATTGAGAAATAAATAAGTGATTTTCTATATTATTTTTTGGAAAAGTTTATTTTTACCTTGGATATATTAATCAAGTTTTTGTTTGCGTCATAAATTCCTTCATTACCTTAATTAAGAAATTTTACTTGTTTATTTTAGTAATCCAACTTAGTTTATTTTGGTAAGATCAAAATTCTTTTCATAAAAAAGAATAGAGATTTCATGCGAAATCACATAAATTACCTTGCTAATAGAGAATTTGCTCATTTACAGAAAATTCAATTAAATCCAATTAAAACAATTTTCTGGTCATAAAAACAGCAAAAATATAAATTACATTAAATTTAGCGAAAAAAAAGAAATAAATTGTAGTAAATATGAGTTTAAAAAACTTCGACTTTTGAACTATTATTTGATTTAAACTTATTTTTGATTTGAGAGAAAAGTTTTGTCGAAAATAAAAGAAATTAAACTCTAAAAACTATAACCAGAAATAAAATATAAAAAATTGTTTTCAAATTATTATTTTATTCCGTTTTAAATAAATTAAAATTCAGTGATTGAATCGATAAACATTTAACAGTGAAAAACAAATCTATTATTTGTTATACAAATATGAATAAAAATCTTTTATTTACAATTATAGGCACTTATAGTTTAACTATAATTAAAATAATTCATCGAAATTCAGTAAAAAAAAACAATACCTTAAAACCGCACATTTAGAGACAATGGATTAAAAAGAAATAGATCTTGGCCACTTTTCTTAGATCTAGGGTCCCAAAAAACTAGGGTTCACTTTACCAAGGTAATCATACAAAAGGAACTGATTTAAAAGGGATAACTTATTTGGAAATAAAATTAAATAATTTATTATATTTTAAAAACAATGAGAAAAAAAACAGTAAAATATTTTGTAATTATTTCTCGTTAATGATATTCAGTGATTCTTGTTATCAGTTTCAATAGTACCTAAAGTAATTGCCATTACCAAGGTAAAGGCACACCCCATTTGTATATAAGAGTGGTCTCAGTGCACAGAATTAAGATTTTGTAATAAAATATTTGTGAAAAAAAACTAATCGTTTTTGGTCTTTGCTATGGTTGAGGCTCTTCATCGATATGAAGCAAATTGATGGCTGCGCCCAACGCCCAACTCGTTTCGATTCCATTAATCTTTTTGACAAACTTTAAGTGAAAAATCAAATTTAATTAAAATCATTATTTGATATAAATTTTTGTTAAAATGAAATAAAATTAATTTTAATATAAAATAATAAATCTATAAATAAAGTCATTTCTTATAATCTTTTGAGTCATTATTTAAAAGACAAGGAATATAAGATAAAAAAAAGTAAAATAAACAATAAAAGTGTCTCTTCTATTGAGTGGATTTCACTGAATAAAAGTTTGAATTTTTTTTCGCTCAACTGATAAATAATGAGATCTTTTTGAAGCCTTTCTATTGTAAGATATTATTAATGATAATTCGGTCGTTAAAATGAGACGTCTTTTGAAGGTCTGGTCATATATATGCCATAATAATGAATAATAGACTACTCCTAATAGTTTTGGTTCTTATTATTTAATAGCATTTTTAGTAAACTTTTAGAGATGAAGACTTCCAGAAAGGGTTCATTGGAAACACTTTTTATTAAAGTTTAGTTTAGTTTTGACCAAAATCTTTAGTTTAATAAAAGTTGAATAAAACTTAAGGCTTTAGTTATAATTAAATTTATTTAATATCTTTGGAAAAGATATTAGAAAAGATATTTGAGTTGAAATGACTTAAACAAATGTGCCGTCACTCAGCTTTTGATAAATGATTTGCTTTAAAAAATGGAAAATAAATAGAAATATGGGTTTTGAGGAATAAATCGATAGTTTCATATAATTTAGAACAGAATAATTCAGATTTGTTAAGTCAACACAAGTGGTTCAGTCATGTGCTTGATCTCATGTTTATCATCATTACTGATATCAGTGATATTATATTAATAGATATGGAGAACCGATTTGAAAGCCAAAAGAATAGAGAGCACAGAACAGCACAGAATGACATACCGTTATATCTTTTTGCCAGTCGAGACCTAAACCGTTATGGAGAAGGGCTGAGATGTATGTCAGATCCATACAAAGAAAGGGCGATTGTTTTCTCATTTTGAATCCCGATTTGCATATATTTTCGGCGGTTAAGTAATAGTCTTTAACTTTAATGGTACCGAACTGTCCTTTAATTACTCGAACGTCTTTCATGCGATCGAAATAATAGCCTAAACCATAGATTTCCCGATCCTTTATCTCTTCCGGTTTGTGGATAGAGTCTGAGACCAGACTTTTGGCCAATTCGTAACATTTGGTGAAGGAGTCGGGTGATTGTTCTCCACTTATCTCATAAGTGGTATCACCGAGAATCCAGTTTTCAGTTTTATTGCCTGAAGTGGCAAAACAGGGACTACTGATGCGAACAATGCTTTCATCGGTTATCACTTCCGATACACGACTTTGAAGTAAAAGCTTTTTTCGTGCATACATTAACCCAAAACCGAGATATGAGTGCGTATATATGTATTCGGGTTCGCCTTCAATATCACGTTTTACAATAAAACCATTCGGAGCTCTGATCTGTAATCAAACGAATAGACATTTACTAATTAATTTACTTAACGATAAGAAAACATTAAAACTAAAGTAAAATTAGAAATTATTTGTAAATCAGATCATACTTCTAACAACACATAGTGTCAGTCATGTACTCCCATCTAAACTTTGTCATCATTTTGGCACTCATTCAGAGTCAGTATATGTTTTCACTTTTTTTTAATGAAATTCTGACCGACTTTTTAGTAAATATTTTTAACCAAATTTTTAATTAAAGGAAATAAACAAAAAATGTTTACCAAAGTTTCGGTATTATTTGTGGCAAAAGTTATTTGAGTGGAACCGCCGCCCAAATCCAAAGTCACAATCGATGACTGAATATCGTGAAGTTTAGTTAATAGAAAGTTGACGGTATACCAGGCAAACAGTCCCTCATCTCTTTCGTCTAACATTGAAACCGATTCCTCTGTCACTAAACCAATAAATTTTGATTTAATTGTGAACTTAAAGAGATTTAAATTTGAGTGAACACACTTTACAATAAAATGGGGTTCACTTCAATCAAACATTAATTAAAGACAAACCTCTATATGGAGTGGACTCTAATTTTCGTTTAACGGATTTAAGTATATCTTCGGCCGAATCTTTTGGAAGGAGTCGTAGACCTGCGGTCGCTTTAAGAACTATAGAGGTTTCGATGGCCTTATTGTGAGGAACGGTATCTAAAGCTTTCTGAAGGAGTGGCTGAAGACTGTTGGCTGCATCCGAACAGTTATGAGCATAAGATGAGAGACCGGGAGTTATATAATGAAAGACTTCGTTCTCGAGAAAAATTCTTCGCGTTTTTCGATTCATTTGTGATGAAAAGGTAAAGACATGAATTCTGGTACCGGTAGAGCCCCCGTCAAATATTATGGCGTATAAGTTCTCTCGAAGTGTACCCGAGAGACCACTTTCTGATGGATGTGGTATCATTTGAGTGCCATGGTAAGTTGTATAGATTGAGAAGGGCTCCCATAGAGTGGCCATCGATGAGATCACAATTGCGATGAATAATGAAAAGTAAAGAATATATGAATAGACCATCGATTGCGAAGAAGTATTCCTTTCAGTCGATGACATCTTCTTTGGCTTAAATGTCTTCCGAAAAGACAGCGTTTGACTAAAATATGGTCCAAATATAATATCCTGAAGAAAGTTAAGAACCAAATAAGTGATAGTTTTTATGACTAATTGTCTCAAAGATTTTCAACAGTTTTTAAGATCATGAAAACCATCGGACGATAATAAGGGGTTTTTGTGATAATTATAACAATTGATACTAACTTTAAGACATATCTTTGATACTTGACGTCAACAATACTTCAGATATCATTAAATTGTTTTGATTACTGAAACTAAACTGCATTTTAATTCACAAACAATTTAAAAGATAATCGAAGCGATAAAAATAAATAAAATAATAAAACGGTAGTATTGGTTCTCTTCAACACTATATAACTAAAGCGCATGCATTTGGTCTCACATTTCATGTGCTTCAAAAGCAATGGTTTATTATACCAAACATATGACTCAATATTTATATTGAAACTCTCAGTATAATAAGCTATAGTTTTATGAACAAAAATTGTTATAAAACTATAACTAAAAGTTTAGATTTTGGGCAAAATAGTAATAATAAAAAAAAGTAATGATTCAGAGCTGTTTACAAGAGTTACCATAAATAATGTATGACTAAAGTATTGTAACTATTGGTTGAAATATGGGTTTATTTTGAGGTGAAGGCTGTCCCACATCTTAAACGACGTGTACTTAATTTAGGCGCTAAATTTTGATTTTTAAAAAGTTACAAGGTTGCTTTATTTTATAATTGAACAAGTTGATTTTTGTTGGTTTGACCATAAATGAGACTCAACCTATTTTTGATTATCAGAAGCGGACAGAACTGGTTTTACTCAAATGACTTTTCTCTTATCAATAGTTTCATTTGTTTGCAAAAATATATGATAACAATACTTATTGGAGGTGTGTTTGTTTCTCCCTTTTATAAATGGCCCTGCTATTAAATCCTCTTATCATCTCTCAATAAATCCCGCCTCTCTCTCTCTCTCTCTCTCTCCCCCTCTCCCTCTCCCATAAAATTTTATATTAGGTTTTCGCTGTAAATCGGAAGTTAAGGTCAGCTAAAAATAGTTTGGGTAACACTTTCGGACACTTTTATATATTAATAGAATAATAACTAAACCCTTCACTAAATCTTTAGTTAAAAAAAAGTCTCAAAAGTATTGAGTCTTAAAACACAATAGTTTGGGTGACTTTAGTGACCGGCAATCAGTTGAAACTTTGGGTCAATTATTTGTGTGAAAAACGTGTTATTCTGAGTTCAACTGATTTTTATTGACTTTAGACTTAAAGAAAAGGACTTCAAAACTGAACTTTGTTTCAAACAAAAGATATTCTCAATAAATAATTGTATTATTTGTAAGTTTTCAGTAAATTTCTTAGTATTTCGAGTTATGTCGTGGCTGTTAAACAACACAACCGGCGACCGATGGAATGAGACGGTCAGACACTACGCAGAAATATATGATAAAGAAGTGCTTAATGGGACTTTGACCAAGGATAAATTGTTTGAAATAGGATCGGTTTTGGTCCGGTCTAACTGTAGTCAATACATAAGGCTATCGGTCGATATTTTGGAGCACTTGTGCACAACTGTTGACTCGAAAGTGAGTCACAGAAGTTATCTAATCTACTTAACTATTGGTTATATTCGACTAAAAGCATTCGAGTTGGCCCACAATTGTCTCAAACAACTTAAGATTATTGATCCAAACTGTAGGCAGGGTGCAGAATTGGAGGTATGTCTACAAAAGCAAAGGTTGAATGCAAAGTCCGGTAGAGATAACGAACAGAGAGTCTCAACACTTAAATCAGAAGAAAGAATGAGTCGAACGGATACTATTGAAGACAATGAAGAGAAGAGGTTTATTGAAATCTTCTCAACACATTTAAACCAGACTTTTTAATTATTATTAAGACTTATGACGTTTACTTCCTCTCAATTATTATTCATTTTTCCCGAAATTCCCATTTTATCTCATTTTTTGCATTAATTTTTATGGAAAAGACTTTTGAAAAGTTTTTTAAATGTCTTTTCCTCTTCTTTTCTAAGAATTGTCTTTTGTTTTAATTTTTATTTTTTTTAATAAATAAAAATATTGAATAAAAAGAGTAATTCCTGTTTAGCTTTGATTTAACTAAAAAATGATGAAAATTATGTGTAATATTGTCATCATTTTTTGTTTTAATAAAATTATAATGAATTTGTAGTCTATAAAGTGATTGGCAGTGATTTTGTGACCTCTGGCTCTCAATGGCATTATTTGAAGGAAAATATAGTTCATTAAACCGATACAATGATCGGAGGAGTTTTGCAAATCATAATAATTGAGGTCATAATTGTTATGAGTCGGTGAACACAAGTCTGTCAGACGTTTGAAAAACATTTACATTTTATCAGACGTTACAAACGCGTTATATTTCAATGAAATTCGGGAAAAAGATTAACAAATTATTGGCGAAAGAGTTTTGATTTCTAAGAATTTACCGAAATATTAATATTAATTGAGTTCTATTTAGGGAAATCCCCGACAACTCTGTCCATTCCCTCTTTTGATTATTACGTTAGCAATAGAACTGATATTTTGGAAATTTTGTCTTAAAATTTCCTTGAGTTTCATTTAATTCCAATTTGAGTAAAGGGTTCATAAAAATTGGAATTGACTGTAGTTTTTTGTAACCGATATACCAGATATTCAATGAAAATCCAAGGAATTCATTGTAAGTCAAAGCAAATGATTGTAAGGATAGAGAGAGGCGTTTATCTCCGCTGGATATCCCTTAATCTGTTTGTCAGACGATATATAATTTGTTGTTAACTAATGTCTGAATAAAAACTATTTGTTTTAATTTAAAAGTTAGTCTTCTCTTCCGAAGAGCCGGAGTTCACTTCAAAGTCTAAAACTGATTAGTTTTTGATTAAATTTGTTAAAGTTTGTGCAAGATCATAATGAAACTTTTTCTATTTGTTCTTTTAATTGGATTTATTTTTCCAATTGTTGTGAAATCTTTTCAATTAATTGATTCAAACAACGATAACATTGTTATAGACTCGGACTCTTCAGAGGAGTCCTCTTCGGACCAGACATCAGAACAGAGCGGTATATATAAGAGAGTTTTACATCACTTCTATAAACCTTATCTGAAAAAATCTAAAGGAGAGTCATCTGAAGAATCGAATCGACAGAAGAGAGAGCCAACTAACCCCCGGAAACCAATGTTATTCAAACGACAAGTAGAGCCTCGGAAGCCTATCCGCTTATTGGGGGAACCACTACCACCGGAAGCGGACAGTCGTTCATTGAATCAGGAAGAGAAAAGAGATATCAGATTAAAGCAGAAGTTTGGAGCTCTTTCCCGTTCTTTACCACTTCCTGACGAAGAAATTCCAATGATTGGTAACAGAAGAGATAACGGCATATCTGCCCGTTCCGATGTGGCCCGACGTCCAATATTAGTGAACCCTTAATAGTTGATGTTTTTGTAAATTGTAAGCAATAATAGATTTAAATATTTAATTCTTAATGTAATTATTTTTGAAACAAAAGATAATTCTTTTTTAAACCAATTTTTTTGAAATCAAAGTACTATTCGTTTGTTAATAAAGATTTACTGATTTTTATTTTTGTTTTCTATATTTTTAGTTATTTTTGGAAACGGATAGTTTTCAGTGGAATTAATTTGAAAGAAATGAACATTTTGTGACTCAAATTATTTATATCTGTGTCATTGATCTGAACATTGAATTAATAATAAATATTTTCATTTAAAGGTCGAATGAATTTCATTAACTTTTTTGTTGTCATAAGATTTGTGAAGAATTACTCCGTTAAGAGTTTTTGATTAATTAGAAATTGGATGCCGAAAATAGTTGCTTGGTGAACTAATGGAAAATTTTAATTTTCGTCTTATATTCAAATCCTTGAGTTAAAAGTGTTATTGAATTCTTTATTTAATGGAAAATTTCGCCGAATTTTACTTATGAATGAAAATTTATTTAAAATAAGTTTAATCCTATTAGTCTTTCATAAATTGGCAAGGAAAATCAAGAAATTTAGAACTTGGTACATTTTTGAGAGCGATCTAATATTTGATCAAGGTACTTAATTTAGTATTTTTCAACTTATTTTATAATTTTTTGAATAAATCATTGATTGGAATTTAATATAATGTTTATAAATTTTAAATCAGCTGAACCTTATTTTGGTCATTATCATTATCTAGGTCATTTATCTAATTAAATATAATTTGATACATTCATATGTAATGGCCTTTAATTTTTGATAAGATTTGTGTGAAATTAAAATTATCTATCTATTTCTATTTCTTTAGTTATCATTAGGACTCATACTTGGATTATGCAATTATCATAGCTTATGATAGTTTAAGATAGTTAATGTTAGCTAGGTTAGTTACACCATTCATTACATTAACAGCATTAATGATAAATCAGTTTTCTATTCCTGTCGTTTGTAAGGGATTTACTTAATTTTGTTTGGATTACGATAACTATTAATTCCATTAATCAAATTACAAAAGAACAATTCAATGAGACAATAAACTTGGTCAATATAGTGAATAATATTTTAAACGAATATATTTTTAATGTTATTTATAATATAATTTATAACTTTATTAATGAAATATTATTAATATTATTATTATTTTAATTGAATTCTGTGTTAATTAATTCTACTAATTTATAATTCTAATATAAATGAAATCGAAATGTTTCTTAGAATTACCTTGGTTATATCACAATCAAGGCTTAAGTTTAACCTTTATTTTGGTATAAAACTAAATTTCATTAGTGTTTACAGAAGACTTGTATTAGAATAAAGACTTTGAGAAATAATTTTATTTCCTTCCTTTCATTTCAAGTAATATTACGGAATACACGGTATAACTAGAATAAATCAGTTTCATCCGGAAACATTCTTTTAATCAAATGGTATATTTTAAGGTAATTTTTTACGGCAATAAAATCCATGAAATTTTAAATTAGGCAAAAGATTTCTCTTCCAAATGATTAAAAGATTACTTTATTATATTTTCAATGAATTATTAATACCTTTATTTCTAAAACTTTGATTATTTTCAATAATATTTTAAATAAATTTATTGATTATAATTTTTTATTGATTTCAACAATATTTGTAAGATTAACTAGCAGCATTTATTTCAAGAATGAAGAGTAATCGTTATTAAACAGAAAAATTATAGTTTGGATAAAAGTCTAATATTATTGGCGTTCACTCAAAGAGTTAATTAAAGCGAAACTAAAATTTTTATAATTAAAAATATATGTAATATAAGTACAATAATTAATAAATCATATGCTTTGATGTCATAATTAGTGATTAATTTGATAGATGATTCTATGAAAAAAATAGTCCATGCTCAAAATAAACTATTATATACTCTACTATGACATCAATGTTCTTTTGAAATATGAAATACCCATAAATTCCTATACATTTCTTTAAATAATGAGATACAAGTGTTTATCACTGATGGTAGCACTCGAACAGAATGTCTACAAACAAGTACATCTAAAAATATGCTCAAATGGCTGAACAATTTAGTTTTTTAATCGACCAAGATCGTTTCTTGAAATTCTTCAACAAATTGAATTCTAAAAAGATATTTAAAAATTAGTATTTTTTTATGAATTTGGATGAAGTGCTTCACTGCTAACCAATTACCTGATCATCATTAGAGTACAAACAATAATTTTATCAAAGATTTATTTTTCTAGTGTTTGATAACAAACATTAATTATATTTTGCAATAAAGAAATTTCATTCAATGTTCAGATGTTTTAGTGTTATATCACTTGACTTCAAATTAAAATAAAAATATTTATTTTCATTCATAAGAATCTGAGTTTAAAATTACAAAATTTCGTCGAATTACTCAAATAAGACTCTAATTTTGATTATTATATAATTTTATTGAGGAAATAAACCTTTAAAAATATTGACGAATAAATTTTTAGTAATAGTTGTCTGAAAAAGTCTTGTTTTGTGATTCAATTTCACACTTGATTTGAATGAATAAACATTTGTTTAAATTGAAAAAAAAACTGCAAAAGAATTTTGTTTTGATTACATTTTTTTGACGTTTTAATGAATTTATATTAATTTGTTGTGAATTTAATTAAAGTGAAAATTATGTCTCACTTTTACTTTAAAAGAAGAAAAACATCTGAATCCAAGACAATTGATTTGGGGAATGGCATTGAGGCTATTCCTGTGCCCGTCAAGTGTACTATCATTGGAGATGAGGCGGTCGGAAAGACATCACTTCTCATATCATATACTACCGGATCCTTTCGTAGCCAATATTTGCCGACAGTGTCAGTCACTTTCTATTCATAACAAATAAGTTTTCTTTTCATTGAATACAAATAACATTTTCATTCAATGATTTTAATGTAAAAGTTTTTAAGTTGACATCACTTTTATGATTGTTTTGATTTGTTTAACCTTTGAATTTGATCAACAGATTCGATACATATCAGAAGGAAATCATTTGCGATGGAGTGGCCATAGATCTGGAACTGTGCGACTCTGCGGGTGATAATGATCTCAAGAGATTTCGTTCGTTCACATACTATGAAACCGATATTTTCATAATTTGTTTCTCAATTGTGTCTCCGATGACACTAAAAAATGTCATCAATAAATGGATACCAGAAATTAAAGAGCACTGGACTAATAAGCCTTTCCTTTTAGTCGGTATGGAAATAAATCATTTTTATCGTTTATTATCATTTACTCTATTTATTACTTTTTTTAGGAACAAAATCCGATTTGAGGTCTAATATTGAAATTTTGAAAAACTTGTCTCTCAATAATGAAACTCCGATTGAGAGACAAATGGGACAAAAAATGGCCGCTAAATATGGAGCCTTTAAATACCTCGAGTGTTCTTCAGCCACAAAATTGGGTGTCAATCAAATATTTGATGAGTCAATTAAAAAGGCTTTGGAAATTCATCTTGGCCATCCAATGGCAGTTCAGAAAAAATGTTTTATTTGTTCGATATCCTGAAAATATAGTTTTGATAATTTAAATTAACATAAACTTAGTTTTTATGGCCTTTTATTTAGTAATTTTTGAGTAAAACTTTTTTTTACAGAAATAGTTTTAAATAATTTTATCGTTTTTTCATTTAATTTTATGTTTAAATGTGTTTTAAACGCCTTTTTTATCGAAAGTTTAATTAAAATATTTAATTGATTTCAACTCCAAAGAGATTCACATTAAAGCAATTAATTTGTGCGATAAATGGCATTAAAAGCGTTTTTTTGAGTTAAAACATTAAAATTGATTTTATGGTAATAAGAAATAAACAATAAGATATGAATATAAAACTAGTCGTTCAACACTTCCAGATATATATCTGAAAATAATTTGTGAAGAATTTCATAGAAATTATTATCAAACTTTCTGGTGAAACAAGAAAGTTAAGTTAGTCATGAAGTAAATCAGATTAGAATATAATTCATTTTTCGGTTTCATCCGTCGTTTTTAGCAGATCTTTAAGGTTTTGTTTCGTTGGCGTTGTTTTCGTCCACTGAATTCACTTTAGAGGGCTTTGAATAAAAAAATTCAATCATATAATAGTAGAGCCAAACACCAAGAGTTGCACCAATTATAGGACCCATTATACCGGCCGACCACCAGTAGTGACCATTTAATGGTCTGCATTAAACACAAATTAATGTCAAATATTTTAATAAAGCAATGATTATATATTTTGATTAACAACACATACGTGAAGACAGAGATTCCCCACCCGGCCATCCAAGTAAAGAGTCGGGGGCCAAAGTCACGGGCTGGGTTCATTGAACAGCCACTGTTAAACCCAAATGCCTGGGCATGAGTTGCAATAATAAACGCTAATAGAAAGGGTTGTAAAAACTGCGGTACTTTTAAATTATTCTGATCGACGACAACCATCACTGATATTAAGAGAGAACATGTGGCCACAACCTGAACCAAATTACATTCATTCATTAAATTCAGTTCTTTTTAATGATTTAAGACCTGATCAATAAAACAGCCGATCACTGTGCTATGGGGTGAGGGATATGTGGCGAATATGGATCCAGTACTCAAAGAATGTCCGTACGCTCTCAGATCTGTATTATTTATAAGTGGTTCCAACCCGTGTTGTATTGTAATGCCGTCGTAATAGACTAAATAAGCTGTGGCTGACCCTAAGAATGAGCCGATAACCTGAGCCAATATAAATGGTCCCACTTTTGACCAAGGGAAACGTTTCATTGTAGCGAATGCAATCGAAACAGCAGGATTTATATGTCCACCTATAAATTAAACATGGTAATTCTAAACAAACTTAAAGATTGTATACCTGAGATGGCAATCGAAGAACAAATGCCAACAAAAGCGGCGAAACCCCAACAATAGTTGACTCCCGGGAAGTCCAAAACTTTGTCTTTTTTGTTATAAATATTCAAAACATAGGAAGCAGTAGAACAGCACCCAATTAACTGTTAATATAAGTTATGTAATATTAGTTCACTTTATGTATATTTAAAAATATATAATTTTATCTAAATTTATCCCAAATATAGTCATTAAAACATTTAATATGAAATAACTCTTTTTATTTCCAAAATAGTCTATATTTTCATTTTTTTATTATTTTTTTATGTAATTTATGAGAATTTTTTCAAATAAAATGAAAGATAAAAATATCAATAAAAAATGTTATGACTTTTTTAAAAGAGAATATGAGATTTTTCCTCAAATAAGAAATGATATGAAAAATTTTCAGATATTATGAAATTGAATTAAATTTAAAGATATCATTGAATTCTAATTCTTTTACTATTTATTCAATTTAAGGGAAATTTGTTAAAATCTGATTATTTGTTACTCTCTTTACAATTCTAAATGAATTCTTATTTTTTATAAAAAGGCACCGAAGAATTAATTAGTAACAAGTACATTAGTACTAACCCTGAAATTAGGTTAGGTTCTTATCAAACCAAATTTTAAATATGATTCACATAATAATGATCAAGAAAGTTTAACTACTCTATTAATATTGCTGCCTATAATTTGCTTTATTATTTAATTTTTACCAAGTTCATTCTTAAAAATCTAAAATAATTTTTTACTGGTTAAAATTCTTTTTATTATTATAAAGATCTTTTAAATAACAAATGAAAGTAAGACTAATCTATCAATTTTTTTCTGATCAGATATAACCAATTAATTCAATTTTTGAGGGGATTTTTTTTAAAGAAAAAACTCTGGATTTCTCTTAATTCAAGGTTAATGTCGTTCCAACGTTAAACTTGGTTATCATTTAGACATTAAGAATGATTCTTCGAAAAAAAATATTTTTGGAGAATTCCTTCCCTTTAATTATTCCTTTCCTTTAAATAAGCCTTTCATACATTTCATACCTGTTTTAGAAGAACTGAAATTCTAATTAATTATTAAATAACTATTATTCTGGTCTTTGGTTATAAATTATGTGATCTTTTTCTTAAGTATTTATTATTAAATTTTTTGTTTAATGATTCATAGATTTAAATGAGCAAGACAACTTTAATCATAAATCATGAGTAAAATTAATCGGAGAAAAACTTTTCCCATAAATTTTGTGAATAAATAATTGATTATTTAAAGACTGTTTTCGGTTAGAATTTTAAATAATTCATTATTATTTATAACCTAGTTAAAATGATTAAATTGCTTTTGTGACTTTGAATAACATTAAGAAAAATTAGCATGTTTATTCCATAATATATATGGCATTAAGATATTTATGACATCTTTGTTGTCTAAAAAGACGGTCAGACCTTGACTTTTAAGAGGCGATCAAAAGTCTCTTTAGAGCCCAAACTCTTTTAATTTATACAAAAAACTGAATATAATCTGAGTTTTGATGCTCTCAAAGATAAAACTATGCATTACTTTGAATTCAAAAGTCAAAACTAAACGCAATTATTTTTTAGATATGGATCTGTTTTTAAAGTAAGAATTAATACATTCCTTACATCACAGGTAAGGAAGGAGTGGAAAGTTATGGATAAAACCTAAATTTAATTGAATCGACTATTTTATAGGGATTTCGCAAAACTATATAAAGAAAGTAAATTAAATTTTAGTAATTTGTTTACTAGTCTTCATTAGTGTTCATTAACTGGAATAGAAAACTAAATTAGGTAATGATCGAATTATTATTTTAGCTAGGTAAACAACCAAATTAAAGAAAATACACATGTTGCTAGGTCAATCTTGTCTTACATCAGTAATAATCTGTTATAAATAGGAGTTAATTATTACTTCTCTTTATTATCTTTTAAATATAGAATTAATTATAAGTGTTTTAAAGTGATTTAAGTGACAAATATTTTTGTTGACTTCGGGCCAACTCTTTTCATCAAATTTATTGATTATAAGTTGTTATGTATTTTTGAAAATAAATAATTTTTGAAAAACAAAGAATTTTATAAAACGTGTATTCAATTGAAAATAATTTTCTCGACTTATTTTTATTAGAAATTACATTGAATTTAGTAAAAACAGATCAGGTTTATTCAGCCTAAGGTTAAACTTGTGTTTTAGTATTGATTAGTCAACAGATTTGGTTAAATTAAATGAATTAAATTTTGGATTATATTCAGGGTTATAATTATTAAGTAAATTTATTTTTCCGCTTTGTTTCCGATTATACTTTCAAATAAAATATGCAATAATTGAATAAAAAAATTGTTCATTTAGTTTCCTTATTCTATTTATTTGATAAATAATTTATTGAAATAGATGTTATTTGGTTAAAGACTAGCTTGGTTTAGCTATATTTTTTATATATACTAGATAATTTGTTAGTATACAAAATACTCCAGATGTTTAACTATTTACATTTGTTATTCAATATCAAATCATTAAATGTGAACCATTGAGCTAGAACACTTAGTCTTAATATTTGTTTTTATTGGAAATTTACCCAGAATAAGTTATTTGAAACATTGATTTGTATTTAAGATTTAATGTCACTATTTTTTACTAAATATTCAGTTTTGGAAATACAGTTAATTATAACAAATATGGAATAAATTATATAAATTTTACTGGTTTATAAAAATAAAAGAAAATACTTACCATAAGCATATAAGTGCCCAATACTTCTGCCATTAATTCTCGGATCAATTGTCTCATTTTTGGATTGTCTTCTTCGTGGCGGACATTATTATTCTTCATCTTCTTATGGTCTGTAATAGAAGTTTGAATGTAATAAATGTTTTTCATTTTCTAATTATAACAGAAAAATGTGTCAAAAGTTATTTAATACGAATATATTGAATACGAACTTTATTTGAATCGAAAGCTATAGTTATTTGAATATTATATACAAAACTAGTTTTCTGTAGTAAAAACTTTTTAAAAATAGTCTTTTGGTTTGAATTAAATTCAATGGATTTTATTAAAGTATGCAAACATTGAATGGATTTTTAGACAATAAAAGACAGCTTTCAATAAATGGCTATTATTTGAGTCTAACATTTGTTTAAACGTTGATTTCATTCACACAGAATATGAGAACAAACACACAAAGAGTGGACACAAAGAATAATAGAGTATTTAAAGGGTGTCTTTGAAATAATACACCTGCGTATAAATGAGAAAGAACATATAAAAGACACTTTTCAGACGATGTTTCTCGTGGTTTACTATTACTAACCCAATGGTTTCAACAGAATAAATACTGGTTTTACTCAAACTTTCATTAATATTATTGACTGCGATTCTGTGCTAAAACTATTTGAGCAGTCGATCAGTTCTATCAAATACATCGGTAACTGTCATAAAAATTCAGTCCATCTCTCTCTCTCTCTCTCTCTCTCTCTCTCTCTCTCTCTCTCTCTCTCTCTCTCTCTCTCACTCACTCACTCACTCACTCACTCTCCCCAAAAGAGATATACATTTGAATTATTAAAATATTTAATTCAACGAATGTCTATATATTTCCGGATATTATGTGTATTATATTATATTAGTGTTAGTTTTAATAATATAAAAGTCTGGAAGAGAATCGTTTAACAGTAATGTCAAAGGAATGGGAGTGGGAGTCAAACAATTTATATATCTTTTTTAGTTATTATAAATGTTTTCCTTTAGCTTTAAATGTGGGAAATAGTCATAAATAATCAAAATATAGACTAAAAGTATTAATATTATGAGAGTATCGCAGATTCAAAAAGTCTAAAATCGAATAATTTTGTGAATATTATTTTTAAACAGACTTTTCTTAAAACAAATTCCATTAAATGAAAGTCAAAAAATCAATTCATTTATTTTCATAGAATTAAAAAAATGTTGGAATAAAAAAATTATTGCAATTTTATTATACTTATACTTGAAATTAAGTTAATGGATTCGATTCTGTCTCTAATGGAGTCATAGTCGCTCTAAAACATGTTTCGGAGGAATTGGTTTTCTTTTTTTTTGCTTTTATGACTTCTTTTGACAAACATTGGGAGACTGTTTTCCTCATTCATATTATCAAACATCAAGATTATTTATTCATGTTCATTTATGCCTCACTCGTTTTGAAACCTTACATTTAAATATTAGTGTAATGATGGAGTAGTAATGGACTTATGGTGGACTTGTGGTCGACTTATGACACTCCGAAGTAAAGTTTAAACTTTTCCATAAAAATCTCATTATATTTGAATGAATTTTAAGTTTAAAAATTAATTTTTGTTTTCTAATGAAAATGAAGTGATGCCATCGATAAAAGTAATGAACTTGCTACTTCTAACTCTTCTTCTTATGTAACTACCTTGCTTATTCTATTGGTTAACTAAATTTAAAAATTAGATTCTAAAGTATTTTCAAGACTATTTCAAAAGCTATTAAGAACTGAAATTTTGGTCCTTTGGATGAAAAATATAGTTTTAGGCCTTAAGTTCATCTCTTATATCATAATTTTTAGTTAAAATAAGACTTTCGAGTCTTTATATACGTTTGAATTGATTTTCGATTTCCATTTATTATATTCAGAGTTAGGATTCTTAACGCCTATAACTGTGTAAACACACGTCTCTGAAAAATGAGTTTTGTTTTCACTATTTTATACTTTACACGAATTTTTGTCCAACAATTGAAAATCAATAAATGTTTTCTCTATTTTACTTCAATTCATTAATTAAAATAATTTTAAATCAAAATTTATTATAAAATATATTTTTTTAGCCTTTTGTCGACACATTTTTAAAAGATTAGTTTCAAAATATTCGTAATAAATCTAAAGAATATCTGCAAAGAAGAGGAAATTTAATTAATCAAATACTGAATTTAATGAGAAATAGTTTAGTTTAAAAGATGAAACCAATGAATGAATTTTTATTAAACAATTTGAGATTTTAAATAAATAAACAAATTGTCATTCATTTCAAATACCATTTGATTACTCAATGAAATACTATTTTTAAAATTTTTAAATATTTAATTAAATCATATTTTATTGGTTTTTCAAATCAGTTAAAATTTTGACGGGAATACTCTTTCAATAGCTATAATCAAGATCATTTTAACTAATGTTTAGTTTATCAAGAATTCCATTGAAATTATAGGGAAACAAAAAAATATTTATTTTCAAATAAAAAGATTAAAAATACTTTAAGTAAAAGCTTGCAAAACTCTCAAATATATTCTAGTTCCATTTTTTAGTCTCTCATTTTAACCTTTAAATACTACCATTAAAAACCATTTATCGCAAAATTTAAGTTTGCCTGAACCAATTATTGAAAATTCAACCCTTTATAATAATAAATAATACAAATAAAAATAGAATTCAATAATAATGTCTTTATATTTATTAGAAAAAAACTAATAAAAGAGAAAATACTTTAAATTTAAAAATTTCATTAATATTAAAGGTTTTTATTAAAATAAAAAAAAATAATGGCTTATAATTTATAACCTTTTTATGATCACTTCTCATAAAAATTTAAATTAGTTCTAATAAACTAGGACATTTTATGTAGATTTAAATTAATAAATATAGTTAAGTGAGTTTTAATTTTCAAATATAATAAACGTTTTATTACTAAAAAGTTTTAAAATATCGATTATTAAATAAAATATAAACAAAGATATCATCAAAAGTTATATTAAAAGTTTAATTACCCGTTGAGACTCGTTTGTGAAGAATTGAGACTTTGATGGCTAAGACTATGACTGTGTCTATGAGTGGTTAGTCTATGATGACTGACGGGTTCCAACGGGAACTGAACGCTTTTTAATTTAGATGATCGATGAAAATCAATTTTGTTGGATAACATAACGACAAGTAATTAAAATCGTTTGAAAACCAGTCTTCGATTCGATGAAAATCCATCACTAAATGAAATAAATTGAAAAAATGAACAAAACTTTAAAATTTTGATTTTAATGACTGACAGTAAAAGAAAATGTTTTATAAATATATTTATTTCGATTTTAGAAGAGTTTTTTTCAACGAAATGAAAAAATACGATAAAAGTATATTTCTTCTGAAAATATGTCATTTCAGGTGAGAGACGAGAAGAGACGAGTTCTGCCAAATCGAAGAACGAAAGAGAAGACAACACAACTCCGACAGACACTGAACACAAGCTTTACTTTAAGTCGATATCCCTATAGGTTTAGGTTTATTTCTAACTAAATGGTGAACACAAGAAATCAATAGTTAAATAAAGACGAGTAATAAAAAGTTGGCTCAAAAGGTGTAACTTTACTCAACAGTAAAGCAGAGATTCAGTGATTTTCTCTGAATATTTAAATGAAGACCTCTTTAGACTTACACTCTTCTACTGATGACTTTGAAATGAATTTTGCAATTTTATTGAATTTTTCGCTGCATTTGCTTCTAAATGACGGCTCAGACAACGAGTCCTTCTTTTTCATCACTTTTTTGTATAGATTTGAGTCCACAAAAAGAATAGCTTTAAAAGACTTTTCGATAAATTTATTTAAAAAAATATTTTAGAGAACTAATGAGTAGAACACAATTTAAAAGGATCAAGGTACATTCGAAAGTTCACTCTCAATTAATTACTACAATTTTATGTTTTTTGTCTTTCACTTTAAGTTCAAATAATTAGACAATAATTTCAAACGAAATAGGAATGCCTTTCGTTTTCAAAATGACTACAAATTGAATTAAATTTGGAAATAATTATGTCTTTATGTCTACTCTTTTTACTATTCAATGAACTAATAATTAAAGTTTTGTTCAATTAATGAATCGTTTATTTAAGTCAATTAAACACAGATTTGACATTAATTAAAGGCCAGAACTTAATGATAATGAAGTCGATTCACAATAAATTAATTTATTTGTTGTAAGTGCAACAGTAGTGCACCAAAACTACAGCCAACAAACATTGTTGTGTTCCCCACAAATCAAAATAACTATATTTTTGAGAATACAATAGAAGTCGACTCTTATAAGACTCTTATAAGAAAATATTTTGGCGAATAAACTCTGGAATCCTAACAACCAAACGAATAACTCTTATTATGAATGGGCCAACCCTTCAACACAACTAAACTTTACTAAAATTACCGCAAGAGTTCGGGAAGAGACTGACAGAAGTGAAACAGATACAGACGACCGGAGCAATTTCCAGAGAGAGAGAGAGAGAGAGAGAGAGAGAGAGAGAGAGAGAGAGAGAGAGAGAGAGACTAACGAGAATATTGTGTATGTCATGTGCAAACTATGCACAACGTGTGCAATGAGTTCAACCCAACGCATAATAAGTTGAATTCCCAAAGAATATGTGTAAGAATTCAAAAGAATATTCTGTGCGATCACTACTCTGGACACGAATCCAATCGTATTCTTTGAGCAAAAAACAAATTGTTTTATTGAATCACAACTCAAATATTGCTTTAACTGAAGACATGCGATCTCTGAATAAATCTTTAGCCGACGTTTTGCACTAAACTTTAGTTACTAAACGTTTGAAAAATATAAATACATATAAATATTCGATATATATATATATTTATTTATATATTTATCGAATATAAAAACGGTTTTTTATATTTTTTATTAAAATAAGTGAATAATAAATGAATGTAATAAACATTTTCAGTCTTTAATTCATAAATTTATTAATAAAATTTCATTACTTTAATTCAGACAAACGTTTTATTATTGTTTGTAGTCTCGAAAATAACGATTCATTTTTATAATATCCGTAAAAATTTGTAAATTATTTCAATTATCAAAAAGAATTTATTTGCAATCGATTTGACCTAGCTAATGTGCTAGTATGCTAGTTGCCATCAAATAATAACTACTAAATCCATATTTTTCTTATGAGTATTTTGCAATAAATTCCTTATCTCTTTTGTTTCATCTGAAACACATTTTTCAAAATACGAATGGATTTCATTATGATTTTCATCGTCTCCTTTGATATATAACCAGAAATTCTTATTCTTTTTGCAGAAAAGAATCCTTTTATGAAATGTCGATCTTTTGGTAATATATTGTCGAAAGTGTTTTTGAAATCAATTTTTTTAGATTTATATTTTGTCAACCATTGACTAAAAGTAAACCCCAACTAATAATCTATTATTTCTGTCACATATAAGGGATGATCAGAAGAGTGTTTACTTTTGATTCACAATTTCTTCTTCAAAATATAAAAAAAACACTTTTATTGTTATTATATAGTCTTAACTTTTGTTTAAAAAATAGATTCTAATACAAAATATGGTAAATAGAGTTTATAATGGATTACCTATAAATATGATCATTTAATTTACTAAATTATGTTCCCTTTAAGTCAATTACTTTATATTTAATTTACTCTATAATTATTTGCCGTTTATTGAATTTTAATGAGTTTTGGATCAAAAAATTTTCAATTGGTTTTCTAAAATGATCTAGGGTAATTGTATTTTAAAAAATTAATATGAATAAATTTATAACATTCATATTAACATTGTTTTTATCTTTAAGCAGTGATAGCTAAAGGCGACCGCTCCCAGAGGGTATACCCCCTCTGGACCAAAAAAACTTCAACAGATCTAGTGCTTGTCCACAGGCTTATACCCCCCTAACCGCGAAAAGTTTAATACAGAAAAATGACAAGAAACTGATACCCCCTCCTTCAAAACCAAAATTATAGTT
>JAQFZM010000450.1:0-32638 GCA_034695785.1 Galumna obvia
TAAATGTCATTATAATCACTCAAAACAAACATTAATTACTAATTATTATAATAAACTTATGTAATAACTTTAAAATAGATTTGTTTTCAATTAAAGAAAATTTTAGCCCATTTTCCCAGTTGTTTACGCTCTGAGTTGTTTACAGATTTTTGGACATTTGCCCCCTAAACAACTGGGAGATTCTACTGTATTACTCTGCACTCGATTTAAGTTTGAGAGTAACCCGTTATGAAACTTTAGTTCTATAAAAGACAAAATTCATAACTATTTATGTCTTTTTATTTCATTTTAACCATTAATTCCATTTATATTTACATTTATTCTGTTCTTTGAATTGAAGTCTTTGAGGATTACTTTTCTTCTGATTCCGAAAAGTGATTCTTAGATGTATTTCAGGTATATCTGAGCCAAAAGTTTCCCACATTTTAAGTGAATAATTATTTTAATTAATTTTAATTAAAATAAACGCATTTCGACATCAAATTCGTTGATTTCTTAAAAAATACTGAAATTTTCAAAACAAAATTCAAAAAATAAATACAAAATAAGCAAAAAAGTTAACAAAAAATTTTGATAAAAAATATTGAATTCATTAAAGAATTGAAAAAATATGAAAATTAAATAAATTCTTAGATTTTATAAATAGTTCTAAAAAAGGATTGAAATATAAGAGACTGAAAGTTAGTAATAATTTGAATTATTTTTACATTTTTAAAGTAAAAATCGATTTAATACTTTAATTTAGAAAACTATAAAACTATTGGTTAGTATTTATGCCGAACTGTTGGCACCATTTGTTGTCTCCTCTAAAATATTTAATTTATTTTTGTCTTTAATATCATAGCGAACAATAACTGCATCTCCGGCGACATTAACCAAACACTGGGCCTATCCATAGATCCAATTCATAGATTAAATCAATAGTTATTCAATACATATAATTGAATAAATACCTGATTCTTATGAGGATTATATATAAGTAAAAGTTGAGTTATATGGAGGGAAGTCATTGCATTTCCACCCAATGAGGAGACGTGTGAGCGAACGATTGCAAATACTTCGGTAAGAAAACTATGAATAAATCCACTCAAACCTCCGAACTGTTAATAAAACAAAGATATTGTCTTCTATTGTTTAACGTATCAATAGAAAGGAATACTCACTTCTCGAATACTAGTGCTCTCTCTAATGAAGAAAAAGTCCAAATTTCCTAAATAACTGTCGATATGACCGCTCGGTATATAACTGAGAGGAGTTAACTCAATGCCAAAGTGTTCGACTGTCGGAGTCTATACATATTTGTTAACTTATTATTAAAAGAGTTCATTGAAATACATGATATGGGGCTCCGGTGGCCGACAGATGAGTCAACTGATCGTTTGTTTTTTGTTCGTCGAACTGATCCATTGTAAACATTAACTCTGAATCACCGCTTTCTTAACCATCAAAAACTCAATTAAGAGACAAATTATCACAAAAATATGTTGAATACCCGTATGTTTTCTACTCCTATTAATTGGTTTTAGTGGTGGTCCAATGCCGAGAGCAGTGCCTACAACTGTAATCTGAACCAAATCAGCTTCGGGTAAATCTACTCTAAACTTCAAATCAGTTAAACTGCAGGGAATAAGTCGTCTAAATTTGACAAAAAGACTCTGAAATGAAATAATTGGATAAAATATAGAAATTAGTTAATTGATGATCACCTGAATAACCCAATCAAACTGATGACCAAATTGTTTGATTGATGTTAGTTTTGCGCGATAAACTTGGGAAAACATTTGAAGATTAGAGACCATTCTGTTCTCCATTCCAGGAAGGCTTTCACTGTTACAAATCTGATTTCATTAATTTAATCGATTAATCTTTTTATATAAAAAATTTATTATTACTTCATATCCTTTGGGAACGTCTGAATCAATCATTAAAGAGATAATGTCTGCGTCTTCGGTGTCGTCAACTTCTAAGAGAACACAACTCTCTTTATTGCCATTATTTAAGTCTATTTTTGGATTCGAAATATTTTCTATAAAACTATCGTTTGAGTCTTCATTATCGATATCTTTGTCCTCATTATTGGCTCCATTTTGAATGTAATTAGAATTCGATGAGAGGTTATAGTGTTCTCTATTGCGAGCAATACTTTCAGCAATAAGTGTTTGAATTTCATTGAGTTTTGTGCACTGAATTCCTTTTCCAGAAGATATTTTTGGTGGTGTCGGAGGCAGTAAAGGTGAAAGGAATGCAGCGGTTGCGGTGGCCACTGCTATCAACATATTCTCACCAAAAGATACCTGAACTGAAATATTGAACAAACCGTTCATTCCTTTAACTTTTAATTTACTCAACAATTGTCGGTGTAATTCATATTCAAGAAAAGGAAGTCCCTATCAATTAAACAAATGTTTAGTTCGAACAACAAATAAAGGAATAAGTATTACATCAGAAATTTCTTTAGCGCACTGTTCGCCTTTGGATTCCTTTTTTGCGCGACAGACGCGCGCCTGAATAAGTGTGCCGTAACCAAAGAGTGGAATGCCTTTTGGCGGCTCAATAGTCATGAAGAGTACGTCCGGCACTTTTGCCTTTTTACAAATCATACACTTGACTAAAGTGGCCGGAAATGGAACCGATGTTTCCGAGTATGGAATGTGACATAAATGACATTTACTTTGATTTGAATTTTTGTCGTCAAAATTCCAATGATTTTGTGTTAAATTTGTCTCAATTTTTGAAGTTTTGTTCAAATTTTCTGATTCGAGGAATATTTCCTTTTTATCATTGATTGCAGTATTTATTGCATTCGTTTGAGTTATTAAATTGTAAATTATATGATCGGATTCACCCGTTTTGAGAACAGCAGCCGTACCGCTCGCAGACATAATACAGATTTCATCACAAATATAAGTGGATTCAGAATAACCCAAAACTGCATTACATGCGAGCGCTCTATTATGTGATCGGATCTCTTTTCTGAGTTCAGTCCACCAGACATCACGAGTCTCGGGATCGTCCGGATTATTAATTTGGTCCAACAGTTTCACAGAACGGGCAGAAACAACACCTCCGATGTGAAGGATTAGATTCGATGGAAACGACTTCATTGTAATAAATGGATATTCCTTTGGAAAGGCCAAAACCACTCTTTAATTGGAATTCTTTAATCGGTTTTAATAGATTGTCCTCACCAATAAATGAAGGCTTTCCGGAGAGATAAGGTATTTACGTCCAGAACCGGCGCTTCCACTTAATTGGTTCAATCCTGTGTGTCCTTTAAAAACAATAAAATGTTTCATTAGTTTAACTAAAGAATTAGAGCCAACCTTTAGGAGCAGAACCGGTCAAATCTGGTTCTGAAAGTCTTCGTTGTCCATAAACGGCCAAATGAGCAGTTTTTGTGGGCGAACCCGACTTATTGGGAGTGAGTATGGGTGCTGTCATCGGAGTGGGAGAGTTGGCCGGCGGTGAAGACGAGCCCAAAACACTTTCTTCGTTTAGGTTCGGAGACCTAACCAACAAAATGGGACTGTAGTCAAGACGAAGACTTTCGCTCGACGTTGGGTTAGTCGAGGGACGAGTGACTGTCACGGGTTGTGAGGCTACTCTTTTTAAGGGTTTAATTGGTTTATAGTCGACCACCTGATCAGTGGACTCGGCTTCGAGTGAAATCCCAATGACTGGCCGTTTCTTTTTGACTGACTGTCGGAACATTTTGAAAAGCGATGACGAAAATCTTGGAGTAGGAGAAGGGGTTCTACGGATATTTGGAGGAGAGGGTGTCGTCGAGTTGGACGACCAGAACGGGTCGTAGGAAACGGCCAGATTCGAAAGGAAGGCCACACCGATAGGAGCTAAACATTGACTTTAAGGCCAATGTTTTGAGTCATTAATAGCATTCAAAGTGAAAACATATTCAACACCAGAAGAATAGACAACAGACACAACAGCGAAGAACAGGTTTTAAGAAATAGTGGGAAAAACAGAGAAATACATTTGAAATAAGTTTTAATACAAATAACAAATCAATTTAATTACTAATTTTGAAGCGTTTGAAATGCGAGGCACAGGTCGACAGGTCTCTACTCTTCCCTAAGGTTTTCGTTATTATCTTTTTCGATGTTATTTGGCGTCATTTAATCAATAAATTAATAACTAATCACTTACTCAGAAAAGTTTGCGAATTGAGAGGAAAGAGTTGAGGGCGTAGTTTCCGTTTTGTTGAGAAGAACTGCAGTGCCCACACCTCTCACTACTATTCCTGACTCGCCCTCCATATCGAAGAACTGTTGATAACCGACGACAGCATTTCCGCCCAAATCGATGGCTTTAATACCAATCTTTCGTTGAACTTCACCCGATATCTTAGAGAAGAGCGCCTGACGCGCCTCATTAGATGCTCGAGGGGTTCGGATTTTGTCGATCCACTGGTATTCTGGGTCGTGATTTACCACTAATTCCTCTACAAAACCAAGAATTGATTCACACGAATAACCCGAAGGAATGGCCGGAGAGTAGAAAAATTTGAAACCACACGAAGACTGACGATATCTATTGGCGTCTGAAAAAAGCGCCACTTTTACCACACAATTGATTTCACCTCTAATGCCATGCATTGTGTCGTATATCGGGAACCAACCGCTCATCACATGTCGCGAGTCTTTACTTAACAAAGGATTTAAATCGATGTAAACCTTTCCGATGGCGTCATTTGCAGAGTAAGTGTCGTAATCCATAATTCGTATCTGTAAGGGCTCGTCCTGAAGCTCTTCGTCGTCCACTTCAAACCGAAACCATTCTGAGTTCCAAAAGGGGTTCAGTGATCGGCGATACACTTCCGTCTTATAAGTAGTGTTCCCTAACTTAACCTCAAATCAAACAAACAATAAATATATTATTAAAACCAATTAATTAATACTTCAACGAAAGCATCGGAAGTATCGGAAGACTTGTCCATAACGGGTAGATTCCTTCCGGCCAATACCCGCACTTTCACCTTTCCCGGCATTTTCCCAGTGAACGGGTTGTCATGTGATTCGTTGGCTCATAGAGTGCTAATGGTTTGCAATTTATGACTCAAATCTAAATTATGGTCATATCTGGGATATAAACTGACGACACTTTATTACATAATATTTATTATTATAGCATTCAATGTATTGAACGCATGCGCACAACATTTAATACTTATTCTGACCATTCGTTGAGTCAACACTTCGTGACTTTTCATCGATTCTTAGTTTTGATGTTTAATTGATGTGCACTGACTTGTATTCACTTCACATTCAATTGTATTCAAATCAATATTCACTTCTTTATTACTTTAATTGCAATAAATGTCAAACAATTAACTCACTTTAGAAACCATTACTTTTTTGGCGTCGATTCAACTCTTTCTCTAAAAATGATATCATTTTGAGTACAAAATTCATAAAAATGTTCTCTACTATAGTTTTACAATAAAATAGTTGTGTCGTACTATTAATTAAAAGATTAAAATGACTTAAGAGTAATAATTAGCTGATAATTGGCTCTCAAACAGATATTAAGCGAATAATTATTAATAAAAAAGTTAATCAAAACTAACAAATGTTTTATAAAATACAAGAAAACAGTAAATAATGTTTCGATTATCGAATGAATCAATAAATCAAAGAATAAATGAAATGATAAAATCGAAATTCGATTCAATCATTTGATTGGTTTATAGAATATTCGAAATTCGAATCATTTTATGTTCTAAAAGAGTATTCATTTGATAAGAAATTAATTGTGTTTTAAGTGATTTAAATCATTAAAATAATTAAAATAATAATTAAACTTAAAATTTAATTTTAAATCATTTAATAAATGGATTCAAACGTAAAGACAATGAAAAGAAGAGTAAAATTAGTAAAAGCGGACAAATTAGACAAACAATTAAAAGGAGAAAAAACTCATAAATTGAATCGTAAAATGACTTAAAGACTAACTCTTTTGTTATGATTTGTTAACAAAATTTGTTTGAATTACAGAATTAGAAAAAGAATTACTTTTCGATGAATTAATGTTTAGAATTAAATCAAACGATAAAACAATTAATGAAAAAGAATTGGATTTTGATTTTAATAATTTCAATGATTTTCAACTCAAGACTCAAATAACAATTGGTTTGACTTTTCATTCATTCAATTATTTAATAATTTTCTCAAATTTTGTTTACAGATAAGACTTCTCTGGAAATACGGGAAAAATTGGATTCAATGATTGAGAGCTGTCCTCATAGAGTGAACTCTAAACCAAACTATGAGCCAAACTTTGAGCCAAACTTTGAGCCCAATTCTGAGCACTATTTCAAAGCGATTATAGAACTGAATGACAAATATTATTCACTTTTAAATGAGTTGTCGTTTTTGGAGACTCAACTCAATTATCTTAAAATGAAAAAAGAAATGATTGATAATAAAGTGAAGTCAGAACACATTCCATACAAACTGTCGCTTTGGTGTCAGGTTTGCGGTAATAAAGCAAATATAGAGTTTCAGTGCTGTCGTAACGGACACTATTGCGGTTATGTTCACTTTAAGGGCGATTTCATGCATATTAAGTATTGTACCAAAAGAGATAAAGTGGTACAACCAGTGGAACTCATGTCGTATGAGACAGTTCTCAAGAAGTTCGTTCTTATGGGACGCAACAGAGGAGTTGATATCAATAAGATTTTGTTAAACATTATTCACGAGTTTAATATCAAATAATATTTGATTCACTTATTTGTCGTAAACTTTTATTTTATTAAATTTTGATTTTTTTAAAATTAATTTCTTTAAAATTCAATAAAATTTAAATTTTCTTTTCTTTTCTATTAATAGAAAATAGTTTTTGAAAATAAATTAATTGAAAAACAATTATCAAAAGGTATTGATTTCAAGGGTGTGATTCATGCGATTGTTGTCGGAAAAGCTGTTTCTAATGAAAATCGGTTGACATTAGACAGAGATTTGGTGCCAAAAATGTAGTGTCAAATAACGAGACATACGCCTACTTTTAGCACAACTTTTATGAAGTTTTCAAAAACTTTTCATTTATAGTTTGAGTGCTTAACTCAGTCCTCAATTAGTCGAAAAGAGATTGATTTTAGTGAAAAGAAATGCGATTCCGTACTAAACTTCGAATCTCTTTATTGTGTTTATATTTTGCGATCATTTGTTGTATTTCTGACAACAATTTTGTCGATCCTTTCGATTCTCAGTAAGAAATTGACCAAAAATTCTATGATTTTGTCTAAATTTTGTATAATTTAGACCAAAAATAGTTGTAAAGGACGGACACATTGTGTTCGAAACGGCCCGCAATAAAAACATTACTTTTAAGTCAAGCGGTGGCGGACGTATTACTATCGATGGACAGGACTTAACCAGAATCGCAGAGTTGGCCCAAACGGCTAACATTGAGGGCGGATCTGTTAGTGGCTCTAAATTCAGTGAATTAGAGAACAGATTAGAAGAGTTGCGGACACTTTTCAATAATTTGGACACAACTGTCAATGAGTTGCGTTCACTTCAAACTGCTTTCAATGACAGTAATAATAAAATCAATCAAATTCTGGGCACCGGTTCTAATGCTCTCCAAATAAGTACTGTTCGACGAAATATTAAGAAAATACCCCGAATTGAAACTTCACTGAATCGACTGACTCAGGTTATATTAATACGAATTAATACCAAGATCATTACAAACATTTTATATAATTAATAGTTATTAGAAACGAACGAATGTTTAAGCAATCCGTGCAGAAACGGGGGTACCTGTACTGACTCATACAATGGATTTATATGCAATTGTCCCCCGAATTGGGAGGTTTGCACTCAATTATATTTTTGAATGTCTTTTGTATTGACTCTATTTGTTAACAATAGGGAGAGATATGCGATACTGATGTCAACGAATGTCTTGTTTTTGTGGGCACAGAATTGGGCTGTCAAAATGGTGCATCTTGTGTTAATAGACCTGGCACTTATGACTGTATTTGTTACCCTAACTGGTATGGTATTCATTGCACGACACAACACGACGACTGTTCACATTCAACATCTGAAGCCCTTTGCGGTCACGGAATGTGTGTGAATCAGCCCCGAACTATGCAAGGTGTATCAAATTATCAGTGTATTTGTGAACAGGGATGGACTTCAAGCGGTCATAACCCGGCCTGTATTGTAGACATAAACGAGTGCACAGAAAGACAGCCTCACTGTTCAGTGAACCCTCGCGTTGCATGTATTAATTTACCAGGCACATTCTATTGTGCTCCCTGTCCACCAGGTTATACAGGAGACGGTTATTCATGTCATGACATTAATGAATGTGAAATCAATAACGGAGGCTGTTCTCAATCTCCAAGAGTTCAGTGCACAAACACTATTGGGTCGCGAGTGTGTGGGGCCTGTCCTCCGGGTTATAATGGAAATGGTATTACTTGTGATTTCATTGGCATTTGTCGCGTTAATAACGGGGGGTGTCATCCGTCGGCCCAATGTTTTGAAAATATGGCCATTTCTTCGGTTTTTAGAGAATGTCGGTGTCCGGTAGGGTTTGTTGGCTCTGGAATTGGACCCAATGGTTGTGCTCTACAACAAACTGGAACTAATTGTAACAGCAATCCATGTATTCACGGCTCATGTCTTCCAAACGGCGATACATTTTCTTGTATTTGTAATTTGGGTTTTACTGGAAGTCTGTGCGAACTTGAAATCAATGAATGTGTGTCCAATCCGTGTCAAAATGGCGGCACCTGTACTGACCAACAAAATAGTTTTCTATGCGTTTGTACCGATCAATGGCAGGGAAGTACTTGTTCTGAGCCCCGACAGAGATGTGGCGGAGCCTTTAATATGGAAGTGGGAGCCATCACTTTCCCAATCAATCAAAATTCTGTTTACCCGAATGGTGCTAATTGTGCTTGGTTGGTTACCACTACTCATGGCAAAGTCTTAAACGTAACTTTTAGAACATTTAATGTCGAGCAAACCATTGACTGTTCCTATGATTTCCTTCAAATACATGACGGCCCCAACGCTGGCGCCCATAATTTGGGCCGTTTTTGTGGCTCTCAACTACCAAAAGGAGGAAATATTGTGACGACACACAACCAAATATATTTGTGGTTCAAATCAGATCACTCTATATCTCACGAAGGCTTCCATTTGGAGTGGAATACAACAGATCCCGGTTTGTATTGATTTCACAAAAATCATTACTTGAATACAAACTTAAGGTTTAATTTATTTTACAGTTTGTGGCGGAGAAGTGGTAGAACGGGACTATGGCTCTATAAACTCTCCCGGATATCCCGGAAATTACCCGCACGATAGGGACTGCTGGTGGTTAGTAAGAGTTCCGTTGGGAAAACGCATTCAATTCCATTTCGCAACTCTACAAATTGAATCCCATACTGACTGTGCTTTCGATTATTTGGAAATAATCGACGGACAGCGACAAAATGACCCTGTTCTTGCCAGACATTGCAGTACAGAAACCCCTCCTCCAATAACAATGTCAGGATCGCAGGCTTTACTTCATTTTCATTCAGACAACTCGGCCTCTGATCACGGCTTTCATATCACATACTCATCCGTACCCGGAATTCCCGGTTGTGGCGGAACTTTTACTCAAGAAAGGGGCACTTTTTCTTCACCCAATTCTCCGGACAGATATATCGATAATATTGAATGCGATTGGATTATAAGAGTACATCCTTTGGATAGAATTCAAATTCAGTTCTCAGTATTTGATTTGGAGAACCACCGGAACTGTAGTTTCGATTACTTAGAAATTCGGTTAATATTTAATATTTAATAATATTCTAACTTTTATTTACTATAATTGTAGAGACGGTGATAGCAGTGAATCGCCACTCATTAATAGATTGTGTGGTAATACAATGCCTCCCAGAATCGTTTCAACCGGTAATATGGTTTGGGTTAAATTCAGAGCCGACCACTCTGTTACAGGACATGGATTTCGAGCAATTTATGTGAGAAATTGTATTTTCAATAAAAATATAAATTCTTTGAATAACAGACAACTCTTTGTGGCGGACTCTTCACTGACACCGAAGGAGTTCTAAAGTCTCCGTTTTTTCCGGATCCGTATCCTTCAGATCGGAAGTGTGAGTATCATATTGTGGTTCCGGCGGGCAGTTTGGTTCAACTCAGTTTTCAACATTTTGACGTCGAGGGATCCATTGACTGTCTCTACGATTTCTTAGAAGTTCGTGAATCCCATGAAAACGGAACAGTTATCGGAAAATTCTGTGGAACTCTTCTTCCGGAGACAATTACTTCCAGATATAATGAACTTTGGCTTCAATTCGTGACCGACGGCTCAGTTAATAATCACGGCTTTTATGCCAATTACACAAACATTGAAGTCGGCTGTGGAGGAGTTCTTACTACAAATCACGGCTCAATCTCTACACCAAATCATCCAAACTTTTATCCGAGTTCTGGCCGATGTTCTTGGTTAATTAGATCGGATCCGGGTTTTATTATTCGGTTGACTTTTACAGTTTTTGCTATCGAACCCCACAGAACGTGTGCTAATGATTACGTTGAAGTCAGGGATTCTAATTACGCACTGATCGGTAAATACTGTGGAAACCGATTACCTCCAGTCCTGACCTCAACCGGAAACCAAATGTTTATTACATTTAAATCGGGTCGTAGTATACAACAGGAGGGGTTCGCCGCTGCCTATACTTTTATGGACTCGAGCACTGCCTGCGGTGGAAACTTTTTCACTGATTCTGGAGTTATTCGTTCCCCGGGTTATGGACCAAATGGAACGTATCCTCCACTTAGAGATTGTGTTTGGCTTTTGGAAGTACACAACGGAAGACAAATAGTGCTAAATATCACTGATTTTGGTTTAGAAGAGGGATCCAGTTGTCGTTTTGACTCTTTAGATATAAGGAATGGAAGGGAAGAACGATCGCCACTCATCGGCAAATTCTGTGGCACAACAATTCCCAAAAGCATTACATCTCACGGTTTGGACTTATCTTAAAATTATTAATAAATAATGAATTGCTCTGAAGGACATGTCATGTATTTGAGGTTTAAAACTGATCGAACCATTGGTGGCAAAGGATTTGAGATAATTTATGACAGCGGAACCACTGGTTGTGGGGGTACTCTCACTACACAAACCGGTTCTATTGAGAGTCCGGGTTATCCGGAACCATATGGACATAACGCACAGTGTGTTTGGCACATATCTGTATCTAAAGGATCAAAAGTTAACCTCATTATTGTTGAGATCGATATCGAACAGCACAGGACCTGTTCGTTCGATTATCTCCAGATATTTGACGGTAATTCCGATCGATCGCCTTCTTTGGGTAAATACTGTAACAATCAAATGACTCCTCATTTCATTCAATCGAAATCAAATGAAATGTTTTTGAAATTCAAAACCGATTCCTCACAAACGGGTCGAGGCTTTCGACTCAATTATCAAATTAATTGTACGACAACTGTTTCGGGTTATAGGGGTGTCATCGAGAGTCCGGTTTGTTTCACATCTAATCTCTTTGAAATAATTTATTTTTTCCACTCAAAAACAGAATTACCCCGATTTGTATAATCAAAATTCAAATTGTTCGTGGATAATATTAGCACCAAGGGGAAATAATATCACAATAGCCTTTTCCCAATTGGTTATAGAACCGGACCTCAACTGTCAGTTCGATTATTTGCAAATAATAAAAGTCGATAAATTAGCCAACAATAGGACAGAAGTGACCAAATATTGCGGCACAAGTGGTTCAGTGCCGCGTCCTTTCAATGTGTCCTCTAATGAAGCGATAGTCAACTTTATTAGCGATAATACTGTGGCGCACATCGGGTTCCGACTCGAATGGATGGCTGTCGGCTGTGGAGGAGATTTCATAAACAAAAATTACGGACAATTCTCTTCACCCAATTATCCAAACGGTTATCCCCACGAAGTGGAGTGTTTGTGGCACATCCACTCTCCAAATGGAATGTCTATTCAATTAACACTCAGTGACTTTGACATCGAAGGCAATACTGACTGTAATTTTGATTATTTGAAAGTTTTTGGTGGACCCGACGATACGTCACCATTAATACTGAATCAGTGCCATAAAATAACGGGTTCTGTGAACACTCACTCAATGGGACAGTGGATGACCATTAAGTTTGCCACTGATTATACAGTGAGAGGTATTTGTTTATCATTTGTTTGTATTTTATTTTTATTAATTTGTAATTATTCTTAAGGCAGAGGTTTTAGTGCTTCGTTTGTAACAAATGGCGGTTCGTGTAGTGTTATCTACTCAACGGACACCGGAATCATATACTCTCCGAAGTATCCCTTGGATTATGACTCAAATGATGACTGCGAGTACACCATTGATGTAAAGGGTCTTCACGACATCGAAATCTATTTTGAAGAATTTCAAATGCCTATCAGTGTAAACTGCACAGATAGTTATCTTGCAATATTTGACGGACCCTCAGCTGAAAGTCCTCTTCTAGTGAGACATTGCGGTACAACCCTTCCAACTCTAAATCCTATCAGAAGTAATGGAAATCAAGTTTATATGAGAATGAAAGCCAACGGAAGATCAACGGGAAAGGGTAGGCATTCCTAAACATTTTGTTTGATTAACACTAAAACAATTCATTAAAGGTTTTAAAATATTGTATAAAACGGTTTGTGGCGGAACCAAATTATTGAGTACTAACGAAATGGGAGAACTCACTTCTCCTAATTATCCGCATCACTCAATACTTAACCCTAACTGTCACTGGATTTTAATCGCATCTCAACCCGAAGAACACATAACACTTACTTTTACTCACATTGACGTTAGAATAAGTGAAGACTGTTCTGAACACTTCATTGAAGTGAGTGAAGGAGACTCAGGCAGTGGCTCCGATACCTCATCTCCTCTTCAGACGAATCGCTATTGTGGTGATAGAGTTCCCGCTCCGATAACATCACAGGGAAATGCTTTCTACATAACGAGCACAATGGGTATATTCCGGGCCACATATGCGACCTCCACTTCATTCTGTGGCGGAGACTTTTTGTCACCGGAGGGCTTCTTTATGAGTCCCGTCAGTCGACTACCATTTCTACAAAAATTAATTTAAATTTCTTTTAATAGAATTACCCGAATAGTTATCCATTAGAAACGGAATGCATTTGGATAATAAGGGCTTCGCCTGGAAATAGGGTTACCTTTAATTTCATGTCATTCCAAATAGAAAACAGTGAATATTGTAATACAGATTACGTAGAGTTAAGAGAACAGGATTCTGGCGGTCCACTACTCGGTCGCTATTGTGGACAAACTGTGCCAACACTTAATTTCACGTCAACGAACATTCTTTGGATAAAATTCCGTTCGGATGACACGGGAACAGCACAAGGCTTTCAGGCTTACTATGCATTAGAGCACGGAATTGACTTAACGGGAACTTCAGGACAGATCTCTTCTCCAGGTTTTATCACTTTTTCTAATTTTAAGTTCAAAATTGATTTGTCTTTCATTTATAGGTTATCCGAACGAACTGAGACCTCAAGACTCCTCCTATACCTGGACTATAACTGTTCCGCAATACAAATATGTGAGTCTCGACTTCACTGAGTTATCACTTCACGAGGCATACAATGGAGAGTGTGAGGCATATGTCATCGCTTTAGACGGAATCGCAGAAAGGGCTCCGGAATTAGGCCGATATTGTGGTTTCTCTTTACCCAATACTCTGGTCAGCACAGGTAACACTATGACAGTCTCTCTTGTGATGACCCAATCATTTGCTGGAAAATTTTTCTCTGAGTGGAGAGCAATAAATTATACAGAAGTGCGGGCCCTCAGAAACACACGAATAGAGACTTTAGGAAACACATCGTTTGAAATTACTCTGAATAAGTCGGCCTCATATGTGTTGACGAGTCCGGGATATCCAACGGGTTAGACATTTAAACAATTAAATTCTTATATAAACTCTTATATAAATGAAGGCTATGGTCGCGGACTTAACTACAACTGGACGTTCATAACCTCTCAGTCCTTTCACTTTCATATAAATGTAACCGATTTTAACACTGAAGGCAGTCGAAGGAATTGCTATTACGATATGATTAAAATACTATTTCCTCGAAATATACAATCTTTGATAAGTGACTCCTCTCAAAGTTTGGCGGATAAGAGTTTTTGGAGTATACAAAACGGAACCGTTTGCGGACGTTTTAATGGTTCACTAGAAGTGTTAGCATTTCATATAATGCGAATTAATTTTGTGACGGACTGGTCAGTCAATATGACCGGATTTAATCTGACGGTCAGCACAGTTTGTGGCGGAAGAATTTATGGGTCCAATGGTTATATAACAACAGAAGATGTGATGAATGCAGAGAAATGTGAGTGGGTTATTATGGTTAGAGTCGGTAGAACTGTTCAAATCACTTTCGAATCGATAAACATCGGAGACAACAATAACTGTCAGTTCTCTTATATAATGTTGAAAAATGGACGCGACAGGAGATCTCCTAATTTGGGTGGAGGCAAATATTGTGGTCGAGATATACCAACCATTCCTGAGAGTTCTACCCATCGCGTTAGAGTCATGTTTTATGCCCGACGTGATATGCACGCCGTCCGTAACATTATTTCCTATTTTATATATTTTTAACCACTTTTTTCATTAGGATTTCCGTTTGCGCTTCAATGAAGTGGGCATTGGATGTGGCGGTCAATTAGAGTTGAGTGCAGACAATAGGAGTATTGCGATAATGTCTCCCAATTATCCATTACTACCGCCGCACAGTTTGGAATGTGATTGGGTTATAAGAAGTCCGCCCAACTCTAACATTAGATTTGATTTCGTTTTTGTTCAAAACCCTCCGTTAGTTTCAAATAAGTATCAAATGATTAAATATTTAAAACTTTTCAATATTTCAGTTGGAATTGTAATAAAACCACTGAATTCGTTGAAATAAGAGACGGCGGAACAGAACTCTCGCCTCTCATCGATAAATACTGTGTTCCGCCCCGAATGACAAACAGTATTAGAAGTACTGGAAATTATCTTTTCGTTCGTTTCGTTACATCGGACAGAGAGAATCTAGTTTCTTTTAAAGCAAATATAAGAATCAATGATTGCGGCGGAAGTTATTATGTTTACTCATTCCAAGAACTCAATATTCCTAACTTTCCTAACAATTATACCGATAACAGTGAATGTATTTATTATATCAGATCCTATTATCCAAACAATTATTTTAATATAAATATAACATCAATGGATATAATCGGAAATTCCGACTGTTCTTCAGGTAATTGTTTTTAATAATTGCTTCGAAGGAAATATAGAATTAGATTTTTAACTCAATTTATACTAAATTTGTTTTTTAATTATATTTTGAGGCGATTATATTGAGTTGAGAGATGAGAGTCCAACCGGAGATATCATAGGAAATGGTAGATATTGTGGATCTTCAGATGAAAACTCTACCATTACTTTAAAATCAAAGTCTTACACCGTTTTTATGATTTTCAAAAGCGATACCTCACAAACTGGAAAGGGATTGAAAATTACTTTTAGAAATTTCTGGAGTCGATGTGGAGGTGCCGTTGAAAACGCACAAAACAGGGGATTAATAACGAGTCCAGAATATCCAAATGCTGTCTCAAGAAGTCTGTACTGCGTTTGGCATTTGTTCGCACCGGTCGGTCGTAGTATAAAAATAACATTTTTGGAGTACAACCTAAAAGTGGATCCGAGAAATGCCAGTAATTGTTTGGACAGCATAAGAGTAAGAATAATAATTATAATAATAATTAATGGTTTACGTGAAATCAATATCAAAATATTAGCCCCGGTATGGAATGGAATTTGAAAAATATTTGTGGCCGCGATGTGGAACAGTTCTTCCCGAACCCATTCAAACTAAAACACACATCACTTCATTTAATTTTAAGTCCACGGGTTTGGCCCCCAATGAAGGCTTTAAAATTGAATACAGTGCTGATGAAGAAGAGGGTTAGCCTAGAAGTCATTACTTTTCATATTCACAATATTTGTAATTTTGATAGTTTGTGGCGGACTCTTATCAGGAAATTCTGGTACTTTTAGTTCATACCTTTTCGGCGAATCAAACTTTACGGAACCCTTTTCTTGTGTCTGGGATTTAAGTATTCCTACGAACAGTTCTAACCATACGATTGCTTTTATTTTTGATGTCTTTGAAATTGCGACGTCTTTACGCTGTAGTGAAGGCGGACTCCGATTAGAGCACTATAACAGTCAGTTATTTTAGTTCTCTTAAAGTATTAAACAACTCTTTCATCAATTTTAAGGTCAATATCGATATTTTTGGCACTTTATGAACATTTTTTGTGGAAATCTCACACAAAACGGAAAATTTGAATTAATCTTACCTAGTCAACACTACTATGGATACACTAATCCTCGACTATTTCTTATGGCAAATTATAGTAATGGTTATCGAGGAATTAGTGGCACATATTTTATAAACGAATGCGGGGGTTATTTCGATCAGCCCGAGGGAGAGTACATTTCTCCGAATTACCCGAATAATTTTCCTTTAAATTCATTCTGTATTTGGAATTTTCGGGTCGAATGGGGGACAAAACTGAGGATCAGTTTCTTGGAATTCAATTTAGACAACGATTGTGAGAAAGACTACATTCAATATTCTTGGGGCGGATATAAGGATTCGCCCGTTTCTGACCGATACTGTGGTTCACAACTACCGCATGAAATTGAGTCCACTTCGAGAAGAGTTGTCGTCATTTTTAAGGGAACGGCCAGTAATACACAAAACACGCGACGATTTAAAATAAGTGTGAGGAAAGTAGAGCACGGATGTGGTGGACTCTCTTTACATTCATATGGAAGTATTGAATCATTTCGTTATCCCCAACGATATGATAATAATATTGAATGTATTTATACGATACAAATGCCGTTCGGATATCACATTAACTTTAGTTTTGTCGAACGATTCGATATCGAGACGACAGACAACTGTCAAAGCGATTACTTATCATTTCAGGAGAAAATCAATTCTGAGGACCAGTTGACTGAATTTAAACGATTTTGTGGTCACAACAGACCCGAACCCTTTAAATCTCAAACAAATAAAGTAGATATCATTTTCCGTTCAAATGATAATACAAATGGCGACGGATTTAAACTCAATTATAACATCGCGTGCGGAGAGTTGTATACAGAATCGTCGGGTGTTATAGTGAGCCCCAATTACCCGAATAACTACCAGAACAATATCCGGTGCCAATATCTCATTCGTCTTAATTCTACAAAAGATTTTATTCGTTTGGAATTTGAAGAATTTCAGGTCGAAAACCATTTGACATGTCGTTGGGATGGCCTTGATATTTATTTAGGAAACGACACAAATGCTGTACATATGGGGCCCTATTGTGGTAAAGAAAAGCCTCCCGTCATTATATCTCCCGGTGTTCTCCTATTAACTTTCAGAAGTGATCCGAGTGTTAATGACAAAGGGTTTAGAGCCTCGTATAGTGTCAGCTCATGTGGTGGTAATCTTACTGATGAGTCGGGTGTCATCACAAATCCCATTCATTTTAGTCAAGTGTCATATTTAGACTGCATTTGGATAATAAGAGTCAAAGAGAATCGATCCATAGAAACCAAGTTCAATTGGATTAACCTAGCTAGTTACTACAATTGCTATTACGATAGGGTTGAGTTCAGAGATGGATATAATAGAAGTTCTCCTCTGATCGGCCGTTACTGCGATAAAAACAATGACGTCGGAGTTGTTATCAAATCCACAAATAATACTCTTTGGGTTCGATATAGATTTGATGCCAGTTATGAAAGGAGTGGTGTCTTTGGCTTTAGTCTGGCCTATCGAACAACATTAGGTGAAGGCCAGGGATGTGGAGGTGTTTTCAATAATCACACCGAGGGTTACATTCAATCTCCAGACATCGATGGCGATGGAAATTATGACACAGACCTCAACTGTTGGTTCCATTTTATAGTTAACGAACAAAAAGTGGTTAAAATAACATTTGAGAGAATGAATATCGAGGAAAGTCCCACCAATTCCTCCAAATGTTCTTATGATTACATAGAAATGAGAGATGGTTTGTCTCATACGGCAGCGTTAATCGATAGATATTGTGGTACAACCCCTCCCTCTCCAATAATTTCATCGACTAACAAACTGGTCCTTCATTTCTTCTCTGACAGCACTGGAGTTCGCTCTGGTTTTAAAGCTAAATATGAAGCCATTGATAGGGTTTGTGGAGGTTTTCTTAATGTTACAAATGTTACACAAACTCTTCAGTCAAATAATTACCCGAATGGATATCCAACATCTTTAAGATGTAAATGGCTGTTAACAGATGCCACTCGTCAGTACTGGTGGTTAAGCGTTTTCCTCAAATTCATTGATTTAGACATTAATTGCAATAATAATGATTACATTGAATTCAATGCCGACACTCACTCTCAGTACAGGATTTCTTCGTACAGAATGTGTGGCACTAAAGCCCCACCTCTTATAACATCGAGGAATGGCTTATGGATGACTTTTGTAACAAATGCGAGTCCAGCACAAAATCACAGGGGATTTAAAATGGAGTACACTATTTCTACCTGTAATATGACATATACTGACGACTCGGGAATAATAGTAAATGCGTATTACCCGGACTATCAATACGAACGTTATTGTCAAATTAATATAACCGCCAAAGTTGGCCACACAATTGCACTCTATTTTATTGACTTTAGTTTCTATAAGGGAGAAAATAGTGGATGTCTTAACAATAATATGACCGTTAAAGACGGCTTTAATGTCAATTCTGCCACTTTGGGTGGGTTATGTGGCCTCACTTTACCCAATCCTATTTTCTCGACTGGAGATAAGCTAATGATAGAAATTAGGAACTATTATTATAGTTCCAAATACTTCATTTCCTACACCACAACAGACGCGGGCAGAGGATGTGGAGGCAATCTCACCTCATTTAACGGCACATTCACGAGTCCGCTATACCCCCAACCCTATAATCTAAGCACAGAATGTAAATGGTTTGTCCATTCATTCGGATTGCATTCATTAACGCTTAGATTCCTATCGGTATCGCTTTCGTCAACCATTGGGTGTCAATCAAATTATATTGAAGTCTACGAAGGACTCACAGAATTGCCATCAAATCGAGTGATTCGTATTTGTGGAGATGTAATCATTTCTTACTTATTTTTTAATGTAATTTAATTAATTGATTGTTTGATTTCAGGACAATCCCTCTCCATATCAAAGTAGAGGCAATATATTACTTATTAAATTAGTCACAAATACCAATAATACTGGAACCGGATTTCGGGCACAGTATTACTTCAATACTCAGGGTATGATTCAATTAATAATTATGCGACACATTAAAGTGAACCTGGCTCTTTTAGAATCGCCCACAAATAAGTTAATGTTTTACCTGAATTTCAAAAGCATTAAAATAAATAAATATTATTTTGTGTTTAAATACAAAATAATATTTTTAGAAAAATGAAAATATAAAACAAATATAATATTTAGATTATATTTAGATTTTTATGATTTAAGACTCATAACTGCAAAACATTTCAATTTAATTACTAATTGATATGTATTCGAAAAAGTTTGAACAATTCAAAAAATTGAGCAGGTATATTATTACTAATAATTTATTAGTATGACTGGTTTGGTTCACTTTTAATGTTGCAATAAAAGCGTAGGACTTTTTCCTATAAAACTTCTCTCTTTTAAGAAATGAATGCAACGAAAGAAATAATGACATCAAACCTGAGACCACATTTGACTCGTGACGGTTCAGTATATTTCCCTTCGGATGGAATAATGTTTAGACATAATAATAATAATTGAATTAATTTAAAATAAAGTTTTTTGTCATTCGTTAAAATGCTTTAAATTATGAAAACAATTGTATAATTAATATTGAGATCTTGGTAATTGTGTGTAATAATATTTAATAAATTGAACAAGTATAACTTGTGAAACACAAATAAATAAAAAATTGATTTAATTGAACTCTTTATAACTTTTAAATGTGTTTTGGCTCAAACTTTACAAAAGTGTGTATTTTATATAATATTCCCATTCCTGGACTCATCGTATGGAACCAAAAAGTGAGTCACAACTATTTTGTGTCTCTCCTGAAGAAGGCTAAACGATATTAGCCAAAACTGTGGGGAATACCATACGTAGAGTGGTTTATTTAATTGTGTTTCACAAGTTATACTTGTTCAATTTATTAAATATGTATAATTGTTTAGAAATGTTAGTTTTAAATCAAAGTTTTTATAATTTTATTGTCATTCAAATGAAAGGTTCGATCGATAATAAAATTAAAGGAAAAAATTGAAAGAATTCTAATAATAAAAAAAACTTTATTTGAAATTAAAATAAGTTTTCAGAAAAAATGAATAAATTTTTTGGTTAAATATATTTTTACCTAAAGTTTACTTAAAAGTGAATATTTTTTATTTTGAGCAAATTAAGCGCTAAACTGACTTTTACTGAAAATATACTTTTACTTTACTTAAAATTCAAGATAACCAAGGTCGTGGCATCTTGACTTTCACTTCTATTAACAAGGTTAGTTTCAAAAATAATAAAATAGATAACAATTGTAATTATATTATAAATTATTACTTCAATTATAGAATCAAATTCTTTTCTGATTAATTAATATATAAATTATATCTAAAACTCGTTTTATAATCATTTTTGTCACGAATTAGACTTTTGTTTTAATTTCTGATATCACGAATAGTTTTGATAAATAGTCAAAATGGGATTTTTCACAAAATTACTTTCTAATAGTTTTTTATTTTTCACTTTTATTTTTCAATATTTTTAATAATAGTGTTATTATTTAATACTATTATAAAACAATCTCTTAATATAATAATTGAATTATAGTATTGTTTATTATTTTGTAATCTTTAATTCTTTAAGAATCCAAGTCTGAGAAGTTATGAATCGTTTAAAAAATTAAATTTATTTAGATATTAAAATTGTTTAAAAGTTTGTCAGACAATTGTGTTGTGATTAATCATAATTTAAATAATAATAACAATAGAAACAAATTATTGAAAGTAAAGTTTATTTTTAAATTCAACGATAAACTCGAAAATCATTAAGAGAGGACTAAAACAAGTGAAGCGAATAATTAAGTCAATAATACAGGTTTTTAAGAAATACTAATTTATAATCTTTTTTTTAATTGAGTATTGACTAAATACTTACAATAGAAATGGAAATATTGTCTCACTTTTCACTTTTGACCCAAAATTTAAGTATGACTTCAGAAGTTTTTTATTTAACAAATTTTTAATAATAACTCAAACAAAATAATTGATAGTTCGCTGATATGTTCACCAAAAGAGTAGATGTATTCGAGCCATGAATTCAAGGAATAGTCATTAATAATAGGATTTTATTATATAATTTAAGCTCTACTACTACTCCTCTATTCTCTCGAAAAGCTTTTTTTTGTGGCACTAAAGAGATTAAAAAGATTTGTTAAATCATTATATTGTCAAACACTTAATATTATCTTTAAGCCAATCATTTTTGGATATAAAAGTTTGAATCAATCAATCAGTATATAATGGTTTTGCCTTGCTCATCTTAAAAGATAGTAGACTAAATTGTGATGGATACACCAAATGTCTGTCCAAATGGAGAGAAATCTATTTTCAAGTAAGTTTTAAGAGTATTTCAATCGATTTTTAATTAATGAAAATCTCTTTTTTTCTCTAAATTTTATCATTTATTAAAAATAATGGTTTTTTCAATGAAAAATCAATATTTTAAGTATTTTTATTTATTCTTTTTATCCTTTAATTAATTTCATTTTTTAAAATGACTTTTTTTGATGTTCTTAAAGAATCTTTTAATATATTTAGAATATAATAAAATTTATTTGAAGATAGAGGTAATATAAAAGGAATATCAAGTAAAATATAAATTTATTATTTCTATTGATATGTAAATGAACAAGGAAAATATAAAAATATGTTTCTTATCTTAAATTTCACATTTTATGGATATCACTAATTGTAGTAATATTTGAAAAAGAAACAAGATGATGCAATAGAACTTAAAATTTAGGCAATTTTATAATTTTTGAGTTGAAATTTAATCATAAGATTAATGTTTTTATTTTATTTTTATATTAAAAACATTTCAACAAATATTTTGAAAAGAATTAAAAACAATTTTAAGACTTCTTTTATTATTAAAATTTAAAACTCATTCAATAAAATAATATTTTAGACATCTTTTACACACAAAAATGAATTTTCCCCTTGATAATATCACAATAACGAGTTTTGGTAAGAATATTAATTGATATTAATTAAAATATGGACATTTGCATGAACATTTAAAATTGATGATATGCTAATTCAGTATTACATCATTTCAAACACATAAATATTTGTGTCTAATATTATTTGAAAATAAATTCAAACACAAATTCTTTAATTTAACTCATCCTTCAAATGGTAGATTCGACACAGAATTGAATGTATGAGTACTCAATTGAATGATAATTAACAGATCATATGATTATTTTATTAGTTTATTATTAATTCAAAATAAAAAATTTATTTTCATAAAAATCGAATCATTTTTTTATTTTGATTTGTTTTTCAAAAAATACAATTTGTTATTAAAAACATATTTTGTCAAAAAATCCATATAAATCGGTTAAATAATTTATATATTCACGAAAATTAGTGATAATTATCAGGATTTTAAGAAATTAATCCCTCATTAATAATTGAAATGACTCGGAGCTAATTTTCTTAAAAAAGACAATTCTAGTTATTATGTCATTTGTTTAGTACTTAATATAACTGAGGTTTGAATGTCTTTTAAATTTGATTTTTTTTAAAAATATTTTTGTTTTGATTAAAAGATAAGCTATTTTTCTAAACATTTAGTTTACATAAATCTTAATGTGAATGAAATGTGAATTCCTGTTGTGTCAAACATATGATACCCTCAGGTTATATAAAAGTTTAATATTTACTCTGAATCACTGTATTTAGACTATCCTCGTGCACAGTTTGTGCTAATTATAATTAATGGGTAATCTTTACGTCATTTAAGTATTTTTGATTGAGAAAAAGTTGATATATTTTCTTGACTTCACTAAAAATCAATCAAAATATAAACATATGAGAGAAGAGTAAAGTCATATCAAACGGTATCATAAAGTGATAACTTATACTATAATTGTTCTGTAATTTTATTTGAGTTTTAATTAAATATTTTTTTATATAAAGTTTTTTATTTCAATATTTGATTCTTGCAATTATTTAATTTAATGTCATCAAAATGAAGAGCGATATTAAAGAGTAATTTTATTAAAAAGATTTTATTATATTTTATTTTTTAAATAAATATTTGTATTAAAATAATTAAAATGTTTGTCAACAGAAATAACAATTGGTGGACGAGAAGGACTTCACTGGAAAAGAAGTTATTGGTTACAGTTGTTGTATTACTGGTTTCAGGGATAGCCAGTGTTGCATATCTGACAAATACTCACAATGAAGACGATGTAATGAAATTACATTTGAATAACAGACGAAACATTTTTGAAACAAATGTTTTCCGATTACAAAGAGTCGTGTCATCAGATAATGAAATTAATAAGTATTCAAATGAGAGCGAATACCAACAAATACCTGATGTCTGTCTAACCCCTAAATGTGTGGAAACAGGTCTGCAATCATTAACTTTATTTTGAATTCAAAGTTTGTATTAATTTAAACCTAAAAAAGTTTTCTTATTTAAAAAGATAAATGAAAGAAACAATTTATTAAAATAAATTGTACTTGATAAATTAGTCAAATAAAAAAGCAATTATTTTATTAAAAGAACACATTTTTTGCTAGCAAATGTTGAATTCTATCTTGTAACATTTATTACAAGAGTTTCGTTATATTATTCTTATTTCTTGGAAAAATAAATTTTAAAATGTTGAATTTGCTCTAGCTCATCAATTTTTAAGCAATATGGATGAAAGCATATCTCCATGCAATGACTTCTATAAGTATTTATTTTAAATTTTAATTTGATAATAATGAACATGGTCATTAGATTCACGTGTGGAAATTGGTTAAACAATTCGGTTATTCCCGACAATAGAGTCTCGATTTCGACGACAGGAATTCTTATGGAAACGATGGAAATGCATTTTAAAAGTAATTCATTATTTTTAAAATAGTTTTAAAGCAATTATTTCTGATTAGATTTAGTGGAAGAACCGCTCAAATCAGAAGATCCGCTTTTTTACAAAAATATTAAAAACATGTATAACTCGTGTATGAATTTATGTAAGTTTTGTTTAGTTATTTATAATACAATTATAGTTTGAATGTCAATGAGTTTCAAGAATTAATTGAATTTCACTTTAAAAAGAGATATCGTTTAAGAATTGACTTTTTTGTGCTCTTATTTCATAACAAATTATTACCAGTATATGAATGAACGCAATGTTATGTCAATCATAAGAGAATTATTATACGAGAAATTTTTAAATCAAATTTATTTTAAGTGACGAAAAAATTCCTAGTTTATTTTTTTTTCTTTTCCTTGTAGTCAATAATAGAAAGTTGTCTCCGGTACAATTACTGTTTTACAATTAATTTTAGTTTTACCTACAAACTCTAATATATGATCAATTTAACATGCTAATACTAAAAAATGTGTCAAACGTGTAAAGAATAGTTTGAAAATCACTTAAAATGCAATTTATGTTAATTTTTTTTTATTGATTTTCGTTAATAAAAACACAAAAATTGCATTTAAATGATTTTAAAAATAGTTTAATAACGAACTCAAACATTAACTCTTAATTAAACCTCAAATGAGGCGAAAGTATTTAATTAAAATTTAAGTCAAAACTTTAAACAATAGTTTTAATGTAAGCCGACATCCGATTAAATTATATGTTAATTATTAAGTATTTTTAGTATTTTTCCTAAATCTATTTATAGGCTAATTCTTAAAATTTTCACATTTCTGTGCCTTAAATATATCATTACTTAAACTTTAGTTCTTAAACCATATTATTTAGTAATTTTTATAATAGATTACACAAAATACTCTCTTCGGTATTGAGAAACAAAAGACTAAATAATATTTTTATTGTAATATATTTAATCTAAAAGTTTTATTTTAAATATAGAAATGTTTTGATTAAAATTCAAATTTTTAAATTAATTTTAATTAAAAAATCCATCATTTAATTGAAGTTTAGAAAAATATTTTAGTATTTGTTATTTGGAGTAATGGCATGCCTTCAATAAATATTAAGCTTTTATTAGACATTAACCTATAATTTACTGAACACTTAAAAACTAATAAAATTATATAAATAATACGATAATTATTTCGGTTTTTCCAAAATATTAATTTCCTTATTATTATTATATTTATAAATAATGAAGAGTTATGTGACAAATGTGTCATATCGTACCATATATTTACCGATCAATTTATAAAATTATTTCTCAGAATATTTTTTTATGATTTTTCCAAAAATGGTTTTCATTGAAATAAGGAATTAATTTGTTTTAAATCAAATGATTTATTGATTCAATAAAATCAGAGAAAATTTTTTTTTTCACTCAAAACATATAATCAAATAAAAACATTTGATGGATAACTTTGTCATCTTTGACTTATCATAAAACTGACTCTATATTATATAACATGATATATAACATTTTATATATATACAAGCTCCCATATAAAAGTCTTACTAGAACATATTATATTCTTATTACTTGAATTTAACTCTATTTTAATGTCTATTACTCTAACTTTAAGATATTTTTTTATTTAAATTTATTTTCTTTAGAAAAAGTAAATAAAGGAATGAATTGAATCAAATGAGAAATATTTCTCAATTTTTACAAAAGATTACGAAATATTACCAAATCTTTTGTAAAAATTGCGAAATATTTCTAATAAATAGAAATGGATTTTATTTCATTCCTTTTGAGATTATATTCAATGAATTCTTAGTTTTCAGTAATAGTTTTATTCTTTTTATGAGTTTATAAAATAACTTTTTGTATTACTTATTTTTAGCCCATTTGTCCCTTTTGGGTGACGATCCTCTCATTGAGGTGTTAGAAGAGTTGGGCGGTTGGCCCGTTGTTGAGGGAGACTCGTGGGACAACAATTCCACTTTTGATTGGGTCAATACAACTATTAAAATGCGAAAAATGGGTTTACCTTTCAATCAATTTTATCATTTGTCGGTTGGAATCGACACAAAGAATACAATAAATCATAGAATAACTGTTTGTTTCTTCTTATTATTATAAATGAAAGATTAACTCATTATTTGTTAGATCGGAGAAATATTACCCGGAGTCGGAAGTAGACAAGTGATGCTAAGAGGACTCAACGATCCAAATGTACGAGCATATTTTGATCTTCTTGTAGAAAGTGCTTCATTTATGGGCGCAAAAAAGTTTAACAGCAATTTATTGAACGAATTAATGCAATTAATTAATTTTCATATACTTATAACAAATGTGAGACAATTTCGCCACAAATTTAAGGTTTTATTATTTAATTTTGTCTTAAAGTTAACGACACCACAAGAAGAGGCTCGAGATATGAATAAATTCTATAATAAGATGACTGTCGCAGACCTCCAATTAATGGCTCCAAATGTATGATAAAGAAACCAAAGTTTTAGTAATTGACCATAAATTATATCAACTCTTTAGACAGAATGGCTTAAACTTTTGAGAGGAATATTTGGTAATAGTATACAATCCTCTGATGAAGTGATAGTAAATAACCCGAATTATGTAAAACAAATGGATTTTATCCTAAATCACTCCCAAAAGCGGTATTTCATTCTTTTATCTATTTTTTCTTTTTCTGAACATAAGTTGAACTTAAAGTTAAAATTGATTTTAGAATTTTAAGTAATCATATGATGGCTGATGTCATCTTGACTTCACTTCCACTTTTGTCTCACAAATGGTTACGACTCTATGACTTATATTTGCGTCGAATGACTGGACGTAAAGAAGTGCCGCCGCGATGGCAGACTTGTATCAAATCATCGACTTCTATGAATACTGCCTTTTCTGCTCTTTATGTCAGAAAATATTTCGATCAAAAGAGTAAATATAAAGTAAATATACTCTCAATTATTTCAATATATTTAGGATAATCTCTTGAAATGTACGAATAGGTAGAAGAAATGGTACATTCTATTCATCAAGAATTTATAAACATGCTAAATAATGTTGATTGGATGGACAGCCAAACAAAACTAAAAGCTTTAGAAAAGGCCTTATCTATCAGTAGTCATATAGGATTTCCACAACAATTGTTTAACGACACAGAAATTGAAAAAGTCTACCAAAATGTAAGTCAAAAGAAAAGAAATATCACTCAATATTTGGGACTTTTCATCGATTTTTGTCTCTCATTTGCTTCAATAGAAAACTCATTGTTTTGTTTTGTTTTTTTCTTTTTTCTCATTTCGCCTTTTTTTGTGAATCTGACAGAGATTTACAGTTTTTCTGAACTAAAAAAATAGACTCCACTTTTGGCAATCAATGGCTAATAGAGACAATCCGACAGATTATTTGTATTCTTTGCATACAATAGTCATTCAATCTCTCAGTTAGTAATCCTATTATTCAGGAAAAAATAAAATGATGTACAGTTCGGCCTATTTTCGGGTCAACGATCATATGGTGAAACACTTTATTGGTTTTTCCAATAAAAATCTTGTGTTTAATACCACTTTCTCTTTGACTACACTATTATTAATGTGACCATCATTTTATTGACACCAAGAAATCAAATTAGTTGAAGACTAAACACTGAACAAACCAATGATATCATGAAATAAATGGTTTCGTTTATTAGACATTCAATTCTTATTATATTTTATTTATAAAGAATTAATTTATTGTTTATTATATTTTTGTTTTTATTTGTCAAATGCATAGTTAGAAGAATTGTCGAGCGATAATTACTTTAAAAATATGCTTAAATTAAGCAAGTGGCAAATCGATTATTCAGCAAAAGATTTGAATCAACTCAGAATTAAAGGAGAGTAAGTCAACACTTGATTTAATTATAGTTTTTTGGGCGAAAATTAATGTTTTCTTCCCTTTAATACAATTGAATAGTTGGCAAAACTTTGCCGACGCAGCGGTCGTTAACGCATATTATAGTGCCATTGAGAACGCCATTATATTCCCGGCTGGAATTCTTCAGGGACCTTTCTTCAATTTTAAGAGTCCAGAGTAAGCACTGGTTTTGGTGCCATAATCACAATCCTTATTATGATCTCAATTATCAGTTAAAGTGAGATATAATTATCACTTTAGAGTAGAGTCAGTAAAAGGACACCAATTAATCATTTGATTCATTTGAATAAATTATAGATTTACGCATCATTTGATGTCGTCTTTTGTAATCATCATTTGTTAAATCAATGATAATTTCTTGAATATTACTTCTCTATTATTTCTTGAATTTCATATTATTTTCATAATGAATAATGCAGTAATGCTCTAGGTTATTTTAATGGTAATATAGGCAATGATTTATACCGAAAATTATGAGCAAAAAAAAACCTTTTAAGGATTGCCGACAGACAGAGGTTTCAAATATTGTTTCTTTTTATGAAAGTTATGTGAATTTTGGTGCCATCGGAACAGTGATCGCACACGAGATCACACATGCGTTCGATGATATCGGAAAACAGTTCGATAAAGACGGCAATAATAAGAACTGGTGGGACACAAACACTGATCTTAGATTTAAGACTAGAGCGCAGTGTCTTATAGACCAATACAACAATTATGTTATTCAAGAGAATGGACTCAAAGTAAGCAATAAAAGCGTCAAAAAACAGAATTTATATTTACTTTAAATCATTCATTAATTTTCTAATGTTTTTGAAGATAAACGGAATCATAACTTTGGGTGAAAATATTGCGGACAACACAGGACTTAGAGAAGCCTTCAGAGCGTATAAGACTTATGCCAAACAGAATCGTAAACAAAAATCTCTGCCCGGTTTGAAGTACTCACCCGAACAACTCTTTTGGATAACTTTCGGAAATGTAATTATTATTAATTAATGTTTGAAAACATTCGTTTAATTATCTGAAAACAAAGGTTTGGTGTACTCGAGTTAGACCTGAAGTCTTTCAAATGGTTATCGATAAAGAATCACATAGTCCAGCTCATTTCAGGTATTAAAACAATAGGTCTTGGTCAAATTAAATTTAAAATTGTTTAAAGGGTTATCGGCTCCGTCTCTAACATTAGAGAATTTGCGGAAAGTTTCAACTGTCCAGAAGGCAGTCCTATGAATCCAAAAAAGAAGTGCGAAATTTGGTAACTTTTCATTAAATCATTTGTTTGTAAATAAATTCATTGTTTAATAAAAATTCATTGAATGTATATTTTATTCAAACATAAAATAAAATTTCCATTTTTTAATTGAAGTTTTTTGGAGTCAAAGCTATCATTAGTTGAAATTAAAAAACAATTTGAAATATTTTGTAATTTTCTTCAAATGTTTTCATATAAATTACATTTCAATAATATATTTCATAAAATTAATGGATTTAAAAAGTTTGAAGAATAAATAAAATAAAATTTTTACCACAAAAAAGTAATTTTGAAGAAAAACTGTTTTAAAATTGAAATTAAATGAGAATATATTTGAGCGGAAAAAAGCTGTTAAAGCGCTTATAAATTATTTGAAATAATTTCTTTTCTAAAGAATTAATAAAATTCTGAAATATAGTCCTAAAGGACATAAAATTTCATTTGAAATCATTTATATACGCCTTGTTAACTTTACTGGATAAATTATATTTTATTCTTTTTTTAGATTTTAGTTTGACTTAAATTGAAAATAAAATTCATATTCTCTTCGGAGAGTTTTAAAATGTCAAATATATTTTTAAACTGAATATAATTACCTAGGGAATTTTAGAGTTTTTGGTACAAAACCAGTAAAAATTTGTACCCAACTTTAGGTAAAGGGTAAAAGTTGTTATAAATATTACTTTTTATCATCTTTGTATTTAAAAAAACTTTGACCTAAGTTTATAAAACTATCTTGTTGTAATTTGTATTAAGTTATTCAGTGAATTTTAGTTTTACAAAAAAAAGTAAACAAGAATATACGACTTCCAATTTTAATGTGTTTACAAAACGGAATAATATAAAGTCAATAAAAATAAGTTCGACTCATTTGTACGTCACATGTTTTTACAATTTTAGAAATCGTTGTTATTAACAAAAGATTGAGTTTTTCGTTGAAAATAATTTTTTTCTTTTAGAGCTTTGAATTGTTTCTAAACACTACTAATGACTTACTGATTAATTGAATCACTTTAAGATTAAATTTCATTAAATTAAAACTTGTTTTGAAAATAGAAAACATAAAAATATTGACTAATTATAAAAAAAACTCTAAATGTTTAACAAATTTAAATTTTTTTGTTTATAAAATATAAAGGAATTAAATTAAAGATTATTTTTTGATATAAATAAAAAATCTTGTTTTTATGTTTGACATTTCATTATAGATTAAACAATTTCTATTAATAAAGATCGCTAAAGGAGCAAGAGGGATATCATTAGTGTTCGGAAATTTCTCGAAATTCAAATATAAACGAGAAAGTTTCTAGAAAGTTTCTCCAAAATTTCTCTCTATGGGATTCCCATATTAAAATAAAATACATAATAAATTTTATATTATAATTTAGATTCGGAATTTTTAAAGTGCGCGCTTGAAAATATGAACAATAATTGATAATCATTGGTCAGGATCTTTTTATAATAGAGTTTGATCATGATACAACGTATACTAAAGTGAAACATTTGAATTTCAACAAAATATTAAGGGGTTTATTTTTCAATTATCTTGGTAATAGTATTTAGGAATGAGATAAAAAGGGCCTGAAAAAAGGCCTGAAATTCCAATTGGAAATTTGAACTAACCGATAATTTGAACCAAATGTTCGAAACCAAACTTGTTCAAATTAACGATCGGTGACTGTATATCTAAATTTAAAAATGTGTTTACATTTATTTATAAATAATGTGAACAGAATTCTTTGGGTGAGAGCTATATCGAAACAAGAATTTATTGAATATTATAAACAATTCAGAAACAGAAATGAATAATTAAAATATAGACTTTAAACTGGTATTTATAAACCACTGAATCACCAATTGATCCCTACTTTGCAAATTCATGGTCTCTACAGTTTAAGACTCATTTTGAGTTCTAAAGCGCTGAAGAAGAAAATTAGTTAATTGTCGAAAGTCTCCGCAAAAATACAATAAGTTTATTGTCTACAAGTTGTGGTCTTACATGAAAGCTAAGTTTTTCTAAGTTTTCATATGTAATCTTGTTTAATTAAACATTATTTCATTGCAATGGCAGCCCGTTTTCATGAAAGTTTTTAACAAATAATCAATAGTAGTGCTCCAAAAACTTCTTAAAAAATTCAATAAAAATTATATAAATTCAGTACTAAATTAAATATTCTAAACTATTAATGTTTAGCTAAATTATAAAATTGTAATTATTTACAATATTATTTAATATTTACAATATTTAAAATAATTTATTGTATATTATAATTTTTAATGATGAAAAAATTTTGAAAATGTGCAAGGTCAAACAAATTTTTTCTCTATTATACAAACTTTTGCCGTTTAAAGTGTTAGTGAGAAATCGGTTAAAAATTCTTCTCACAGAAAAATAAATTAAAAATATGGACGGATTTTATTAGTTTCAAGATTTTAAGGCAACAATTTCTACATAAAAACTATTTTATTATCAAAGAGTTAACTCTCATGTTTATACAGTGAAGCAGTAAGAAAAGTGCTTACATGAAGCACCGAAAAAAGCTCACATATCAGATAACTGAATAATTAAGACACCATTCATTCAAACCCAGACTCAAACAGTGTATTAAATAAACAATTGACTCTTGTTATGCTAAAACCAACTTTTTTGAAATCATATGTATTATAATATATACCATAAAAAGTACCAAAACTTTTCTTTTTGAGGGAAATTATTTTGTCCTTTTTATGCTATATATTATAGTAAACATGATATCAAAAGTCAGGTTTTAGCAGAACAAAAGTCAATTAATAAACGAATTTATTTTAAATACTATAAAAAGGCTATCATTTTGTGTTTTATAGCTATTAAATAATAGTTTCATTAAATAAATCGAGTGTTTAATAAATAAAAGTCAATAAATGAATAATTTTGAGATTTTTTTATAATTTTGGAAAAAAAGTAAATAAAGATTTTATGACAAATTTCTTATTCTTTTGAATTGATATATCACTAGAAAAATAAGTAAAAAATAAATTAATATTGAATTCATTTAATAAATTGTGACGGTTCTTATCGGATCTCACATAAAGTGGACAACAAAATAAGTAGAAATACTTTATTTTAAAAATAAATCAAAAACTAAAGCATTTAATACAA
>JAQFZM010000451.1:0-32629 GCA_034695785.1 Galumna obvia
TATTTTGGATAAATTAATAAATGTTTTATAAGAATTCAATGAATTTGTATTTTCAATGATTGAAATCTATTTATTTGTTAATTTGTTTGAAAATCAATTCTTAAGACTTAAATTGTCTTTAATTTATATCTATTTATTAATTTCACTAATTTTGACGAAAGAAGTCATCAAAAAATTAAATTAAATGTCAATAAAAATATTATTCCAAAAGTACAACAAAATTCAAAACTAATACATTGTTTGACACAAATTCTAATAAAAAAATACTTTTGATATTATATCCATTGTTTTTACCATTGAATTAAGTCCTTTAGATTTGAAATGTTTATTTGATTTTTGAATATTTGGTTAGAATTAAGAGATTTTAAGAATAAATATTTTAAAAATGATTATCGATTCAAATGAAAACATAGTTTGGGAGCAAATAATTATAATTTTATTAGAATTAATCAAAAGTTACAAATGAAGCACTGGTTTAGTGTATTTCGAGTATAATATGAGTTTAGCTAAGAATTATTTTATGAAAATTCATTAAATGATGAGTTAATTAATTAATCCTAAGTTCTAATAAAAGATAATAGTTTTAAAAGATAATAGATAATAGATTTGTACATTTATTGAACACATCATTCAATTCAATGAAAACTTTGCTTTTGATGAATGAAATGTGTCTTAAATGAGTGTTTAATATCGATTATAAGATCGCAACAAATCTTATGGTAAAAAGGAGTGCAAAGAAGAGGAACAGACGATAAAAATTAACAGAAAAACAGATAAAATTCAATTTAAATGCAAATAAATAATAAGTAAATAAATAATTAAGAGTTAAGAAAATTAAAGTGATTTTCGTTTTCATTTAACTCTTCGTCACTGCAGTCGTCGTAGAAATCATTGGATTTTCTGTCTTCTATGGGTTGTCTGCCCTCGAATTGGAGGCGTTTTACCGCTTCTTTGATGAGTGAGCCTTCTTTGAGCAACTGTTGCATCAGTTCATAGGTATCACTCATAGAGGAAGACCTCTTGAGACCTGTTTTTGTGGTATTGCTATTAATTAAATACTTGCAGTTAAGACAATAACAGCTATTATTTGGTTGTGATCTATAAGTGGATGAGTTGTTGATCTGATATGGACTGAGACGAGACATTCGACACAATCGATGATTCGATTTAAGGCACAACTTATTGGTGAGAGTGGAGACCAAGTCGTCCACAACCGAATCGTTGAGCGCTCCCTTATATCCATTGTCTTCGACGTCATTGTTTTGCTCAGAACTTGCGTTAATTGAATTGGATTTGGTTTTAATGTCAATTGAATTCAAATCAATTGCTGAAGAAGAGAACCATTGGTTTGGCATCGATTCAATCATTCGTTTGACTGGCATTTGATGAAGATTTCACTCACAAATCAACTAATTTTCAATATTTTTATGATTTTTGATGAAATCCTTTCAAACTTTAATATAATATAAATTTAATTTAATTAAAAATGAAAGAATTGGCCGTTAATTATATGTATGACTAAAATAGTGATGAGTTGTTTACAAAACAAATCACTTCTCAAATAGTAATGAGTTTTCGATTTGAGTTTCGATTGAATTCAATGAATGAAATGAATGGAGAATTTGTTTATAAATTTAATTAAATAAACGATTAAATCAATGATAGCTTACGTCGACATAAATGTGAGAAAACGAAACCAAAACAATTGTATTGTGTTTTGTGTTTTGTGTTGTGCTCTGAAACAAACAAACACTTCGGCCAAAGGCTCACAAATAGAGGGCAAACACTGACTCCAACATAGACTCAAAGATAAAGCTTTGTTTATGTTTCGTATTTATATATTCATAAATTACGACAATATTTTTCTATACTTTTTACGAACAGATCTAATGTTTGGGGTTTTTATAGTTAAAGCGATATTTATTTCTGTTTTGTATTTATAGCACAAAATGTGTAGTCGTTTTCAATATTTTTTTTGGTTACAGTGTTTGTACTCTCATTCATACGTTTCCAGACTTTACACACAAACAGGTCTTACGTTTAAAGTCTGAAACGCTTTTAAAAAATCAAAACATATCCAATGTTTTTGTGTTTAAAAACAGGACTAACACTGAATGCCATTCAAAAAACCAGATCTGAAAACGCTTTCAATGCATCTCTACTTTTGTTTGAATAAATTTCACTAAAATTGAGTTAATAATTGTTTTTATTTTATTATAATAAATGAAAAATTAGTTTCGATATTAAATAACAAAAATAAAAGAAAACAATAAAAATGGTGTCGACGTTGTTATCGATACTAAGATTATTAAGAAATCGATTATTTCTTTGATAGCATTGATTTCTTTCGCAAAACTAATACTTATAGACTTTGAGCTCTTTTTCTAATCATTGCTTTAGAGACGAACCAATTGTTTTGTTCACAATCTTTATCTTCTTTTACTATTATTCGATCGATTGTCTAATTATGTCGAAACCACTTCTCCTCTTATTTTTTACTTTTGATGAAAATACAATTAAACGGATTGTTATCTATAATCACAACTCATTTAAGATCTAATGTAATGAATGATATCATATATTTATATAAAATTTTGGTTAAAAAATTCATTGATTTTAAATAAATTATCTTCTCTTAAATATGAACACAAATAAATGGATTTTTAAACAATGATTTCTTTTTTAATAACTCAAAGTTAACATTGAATTCATTATTTTTATAAAACATTTTTTTATTGATTAGAAAAGATTATCAATAAATAAAAGTTGAGTAAAAATAACCTTTTGATGATCTTTTCGTGTTCTTTAAAAGGCGTATCATTTATGGCATTTAAAAGCATTTTTAAACGACTTAAACCTAAGCTCATCGTAAGCTCATCGACCCCTTCTTCTAAATGGGCTAAACATCTACTTCTTAAACAATAGCGTAAATCTTCTAAACTTAAAGTAATTATTTGTCTAAAATCGATAAAATAAAATTCAGGTTTCAATTGAAATAACATTTAAACTAATCTTTTCTATTGAAATGTAATTTTTCTATTTTTTTGTATTCATTTCTTTGTTCTTTTTCTTAAGAATTTGATCTCTATTTTTGTGATTTAATTGATTTTCAGTCATATATTCAAACATAAATTAGTTGTAAAAACAGATAATAATTTATGTCATATAATGTTATCGATTATCAAATGATATACTTTTTTAAGTTTATTATTTGGAAAAAAAGAAAATAAATGTATTGATTATCTTTGGGTTTGAGGCAAACATTTGACAAAAATATTTTTGTAACCGAAAGCAAATAAAATCTAAATTGAAAGCCCTTTTGAAAGGCTTTCCAATTATCTCTCAAAAGGTATATAAAGAGAAAACGGATTCAAACACTCATTTGAAATAAAATATTTATTAGAAGTGTTTTACGTCAGAAATCATTTTGATTTGAAAAACATTTTCATTTAATTCTGTTTACTCTGAGCTCAGTTAATATAATTTGAACCACTCTATGGTAGGATTGGTAGGAATGGTTGCCTTTTTTCAGTTATCTCTCGATTCTGAAACATTTTTTTATGATAATAAGTGAAAACACATAAATTTGTTTGATATCACGTTTTGTAACTGATTTTCATTTACTAATCAATAACTTTCGTAATAATTAATTACTTTTTTTTATGAGTTTAAAGTTTAATTTGTTTTTCAGTTTATGATAAAAATCAGTTCACTTTTTATTGGATTCGTGTTTGTGTGCAGTAAATACAGAATCGCTTTGAGTGGAGAATCAGTGGAGAGTTTCGCACATATTCTGCAGACTCTGAGTCTGACTGACTCTCAATGCAAACACATTTCAGTTAATTCATTGTATTTTTAGAGCTCTGATAATAAGTGAAGGAAAGTCCTTGAATTAGACGTCAAATCAAAACAATTCTAACGACAAATAATTTATTGCAAATAATTTTGATTTAAATTTTGTTAACATTTCTAACATTTGTTTGCTTTTCATATAATTTTTTTGTACGAAAAGTCATAATTTGTTTGTATTTTTTTCGTTTAATTTTTTATAATTAAAACGTTTTAAAAAAAGGAATAATTAATGAAAAAATGCCAGCAATTGATCAAACGTTTGACAATAGTTTAGAAAATAATAACAAAAGCAATAATAATGTGAATAATAATAACAATAATACAAATAATTCAACGATTGTAACGATTCTTCACTTCAATGATTGTTATAATGTTGAGCCCCGAACTAAAGAGCCCTCGGGTGGGGCCCCACGACTCAAGACTGCCTTTCGTTCATTCAAAGAATTGGATCCTTTGGTTCTTTTCAGTGGAGACATAATCGCGCCATCAATTTGTAAGCCATTCTTTAAATGGATTAATATATAACTGATTAAGAATTTGTTGATTACACGGAATAGTGAGTACTTTCACTCGCGGCGAACAAATGATTCCTGTCCTCAAAGCTCTGGAAGTGAATTGTGCCCTCTTTGGGAACCATGAATTCGGTAATTCATTAATTCTTTTGGTTTTCATTTTGATATAAATATTAATTTTGATAGACTTTGGTGTCGATAATCTCTTGTCTTTCATAAGTCAACTGCCATTTCCTTGGCTTATGAGTAATGTTATCGACAATGAGACTAACCGTCCGTTAGGCGATGGAAAACTTTGGCACATAATCGACAAAAATGGCAAAAAAGTCCGTAATTTTTACAAATGTTTTTCAATTAATGATTTAATTTTCTTAATTAGTTCGGTATTATTGGTTTGATTGAAGAGGAATGGTTGGCCACTTTAGCCACTCTGGCTCTCGACGACGTCACTTATCTTGACTTTGTTTCTGAGGGCAAAAAATTGGCTAAACTTTTAAGAGAAAAGGTTTGAATTATCTTTTATTCATTGTTTTATAAATTTAGTTTAATATAAACCTCTTTTTGGGTCAAAAAACTTAATTTTAGAAAACACTTTAAAAATATTTGAATTTCAAATGAATGAAAAAAAATTAATTGAAATATTAGTTTAGATGAGAACTTGTGTTCTGTTCTGTTCTGTTCTGTTCTGTTGCCAATTCTTTATATAAATATCAAAGAACAACAAATTAAGAATTCTTGACGAAAAGTTGAGCCAAAGCACGAGAAAACACTTAGAGTACCGCTACCTCTCATTTTTTAAACCATTGTATATATATTTATGATATGTTCGCTCAGCCCTCAAATGAAAACTAATTATAACTTAAAATATCGCCAAAAAAAATTAAAAATTAATAAATTGTAGGAAAGCGTCGATTTTGTAATTGCATTAACACATATGCGAACCCCAAACGACTGTCGTTTAGCCGAAAATGTGGATCAAATTGACTTAATTCTGGGCGGACACGACCACGACTATGAAGTTAAGAGAGTTAATGGCAAATATATTATCAAAAGTGGTACTGATTTCAGACAATTCAGTAAAATTGATATTATATTTGAAGACCAGAAGTTTGATATTAAGATAAAAGAAGTGAGTGTTAACTCCTTTGACTTCGAAGAAGATAAAGAACTGAAAGCAGAACTCGAAAAATATTCTGAAATAATTGAGGGTAAAATGGATGGAGTTTTAGGTCATTTGAGTTGTGATTTGGACGGAAGGTTCGCTTTCATCAGAACTGGAGAAACAAATTTAGGGAATTTGATCTGTGATATTATGTTGGCGTCGACGCACTCAGACTTAGCTATTCTAAACTCTGGAACACTTCGAAGTGACCAAATTCATCCAAAAGGTCCCTTCAAACTAAGAGATTTGGTAACAATAATGCCAATGATGGATCCCCTCATTGTTTTGAACGCTACTGGCTATCAAATATGGAAGGCTCTTGAGAATGGCGTTTCCCAATGGCCAAGACTTGAGGGCCGTTTCCCTCAAGTGGCGGGAATTAAATTCTCATTTGATCCACAAAAAGCGAGCGGTAGTCGTATTGATTCACAATATATACGAATCGGTGACGAATATCTTGACTTAAACCAAAAGTATAGACTCGTCACCAAATCATATCTACATCAGGGAAAGGATGGGTACGACATCCTTAAAGAATGTGAAGTTCTTCAAAGTGAAGAGGAGTGTCCAGAAATGGTTACTTCTGTTCAAAATCATTTTGAATCGATTAAGATTCTGACGGATAACACCCGTAAAACACATCACAGACAGAGTCTGGTCTGTCTTTCGAGGCGCACATCAGTTGTGAAAATGCATGACATCGGAAGTGTTGATACGGGAGGGTCTATGACTCAAAGCTTTCACGAACAGAACCACTCAAAACATGAAAATACTCAACTCAGGGGTCAAATGAAAAAAGTCATGAGTTTAGACGGACGTAAAGCAACGCTCACCCGCTGTCCCTCTTTTGAAAATATTGAATACGAGTACTGCAAACTCGAACCCAAAATCGAGGGACGGATCACTGTTTTGACTGAAGAGGTAAACAAAGAGTTGGATTTTTAAATTTATTTGTGATATTATTCACACTTTATTTTACCCATTATTTGATTTGAAGCACTTTTGGTCACAAATTTTGTTTGAGATTCTGTTATTATTTAAATTTATTATATAATTTTCAAATTAGTATTATTTAATTGACTCCAATTGTAACCTAACTTTGATTTTGAAGTTTTATATTATGTTGTGTTCGGAGTGCCTGACATTTGAGCCAATTTTGTGATATATATCTTTGATATAAAACAAAACAAATTATCTTAAAATGATAACAATTTAGGTCTTATCGGAACTCCAAAGAGAAAAAAAGGAATTCATTTCTTCTAATGTCTTAGAAGAAGCCATTCCTGAAGAAGACAATGAATTTGAAGAGTCGGCTTTCGACTAATTATAACTTCTCTCAATATATATATAATATTACTTTTATTGTTACAAATTGTCGTTTACTTCGAATCTCTATTTTTTATTTAATTCAAAGTTGTTTATAGATTTGAAACCAGTCTTTGACACATCTATAGACTGAAAAAGGGTTCACCAATTTATAAATTATCGTTGAAATAGATTGTATTATAATTTAACTTTATTTTATACTAAATTACACTTTTATATCTTAATAGATCATTTTTAGTTTCACATTCACAATAATATTGATATATTAGGAATTGATTATATAATATCCTAGCAAGCAATTGTCTAGGTTTCATCCTTATAACCCTAAAGTAAAGTAGGTAAAAGGCGTCAAAGTTGATTTGATCTGTAATATTTAAAGGAATCTACTTTTATACTTTTTATTTATTTAATCTTAAGGTATATAAGGTTTTCTTATTATATATCCTTTATTTGAGTTTTAATTTAAATCTATAATACATTTGGATTTTCTGAAAAATCTCTAAAAATGAACCCTTTTTTGTGAGTCTAGAGTTGTACCAAAGATTGTATGAAAGCATTTATTTTTTCATTATTAAGTTTTTCGACTCATTTATTGATTGTTTTGTTTTTATTTGTCCTTAAATTTGAATAAATGCTGAAAATAATTATTAAAATTCATAGAAATTCTTCATTTTTTTACAATTTTGTGCCAATTTTTTAGAATTATTTTCTGGTCATAAATGTTGGGTTAATTCAAATGAAAATATTTTAAAATCTATTATTTTAAGCCATTGTTTTAATTAAAATTATAATTCAATTCTCGCAACAGATTTGTGAGAAATTAGTCAAATATTAAACAAATTTAATATAAATGTATACATAAATTGTATTTAAATAAAATGTAAATAATTATTAGACAAATAACTGTCAAACAATTATTAAGTAAATTTAAATCTAATTTTAATAAATAAACAAAATTTACAAAAATTGAGTTCAATTAAAGTCTAAACATCTAAACGTCTAAACGTCTGCCTTTTGTGAGAGCGTCAGAGGAATTGACTTCAATTCGCTTTTTAAACACAAGAATTCGCCGCAAACACAGGTTATGGTCACACAAATGGTGTTTAGAGCCCACCACGAAAAAGATGTGGGAAAGTGACCATTAAATGACCAACAGATGCATAAATGGATAAAATGAGTGGTCACTGAAAAGTCGAGACATGGTTTTGCCCTCTGAACCAAATGCCATAAAACTAAAGCTCTTTATTTAATATCAAAATTAATTAATCATTTGTTCATCACTTAATTGGTTTAATTGGTTTACCCGAAGAGTGAGTTTAGAAAATAAGATAATATAATAAGTCTTCCGTGACTTGACTTAACACTTATTTCCTGTAAAACAAATGAAAGGTTAGAACAAAGTTTAACATAAGAAAAGTGAAGACAATAAGTGAAGACCTGATAACTAAAGATGTGATTCAATGCAGGCGAGTGTCCGGTCATACAATCGGTCACATATATTAAAACTCCTAAAGACGTATAAAACAACGCCTGAATTGTTATAATTTGGGAAACTATTAGCTGTGGATCCCATTGAGTGTATCGGAAGTGACCACTCATTACAACTTAATTTCATTTAAAATACTTTTAAATCGATTTAACTTTTTGTTTACATCAAATGATAAACAAATGATTCAAACATTTAATGTTTTAAATGACGTCATAAGAGGTAACACTAAAACTATTTCTTTTATTAATGGTTTAAATGATTATAAAAACAAAAAATCTTAAGAAACGGTTTGTCTAATCGAGGGATAAATTATTTGATCTCATATTTGAATACAAATTAAAAACAAATTAAAGAAAAATTTTAAAGACTTGAAGACATAATAAAAGACATCATTTATTAATATTTTGTTGAGTAATAAATTATGAATAAAAATCAATTGTTATTTATTTGTGTCATCAGATGTCCCGACAGTCGACTCATTAGAGGACAGGTTTTGTGTTATTTCGTCCATATTTTAGTCGTAAACTCGTATTGGAATTCATTTCTCAATAACTTAGCGGTCGATCAGATAACAGATAATACAAGAAATGAATTCACAATTAATCCGTTCCCCGAGATTTGCATTTTTATTAAGAAAACAGTTATTATTATTGAGTAGAGCCACTTACCATGGTCGTTCAAAAATTGGCAAACGAGAAGTGGTGGGCTTTGGAGCAAATGGTGATTATTCGTACTTCGATCAGCCCGACCTCCCGATGCCCGCCATTAGGTTCAGAGAAGAGGACTCAGAGATAGGAAAACTTCGGGAAAAGGAAAAGGGAGACTGGAATCTACTCTCCAAAGAAGACAAAAGGAAACGTTAGTCTCAAATACGTTAACTAATAATCATATGATTCTTATCTCTTAATAACACTTTATTTGTGGTCAACAGTCTATCGATTTAGCTTTTGTCGCACTTATGCCGAAATGTTGGCCCCAACCGGCGAATGGAAGTCCGTTACTGCGGGAGTGCTTACAATCATTGCGACGGCCTTTTGGTTATACGTTTTACTTAAAAAATACGGTAAACATTGGATTTGTTTGAATTATTTGAATTATTTGTCTTAATTTGGTTTAGTTTACGGACCAATGCCTGAATCCACTTCTCTTGAATGGAGGAAAAAACAGAGGGATTGGATGATTATGTGGAGAGTTAACCCTATAGAAGGCATTTCCTCTAAATATGACTACGAAAACAACAAATGGAAAGATTAAACCATTAGTTGACTCAAACTTCCTTTAAAATAGACTTATTTTAATCAATTGTTTGTCTTAATATTCAGTTATTCTTCAAATATCTTATTTATAGTCAGACAAATGTATTGTTATTTAAATTTCTATTATTCAGTAGTCATACAAAACAAGTTTTATCTAAAAATTAGTTTTCATTTCACACAAAATCTCTTTGGAAACAGAGATTAGATGAGAAGCCATTAAATAGAGATGACTGCCATTGACTTCAAAATCACCCCTAAATTTAATATTGATTTCAATAAATGTATGATTTATTAATTTAATTGTTTTGATTCAATATTCAAATAAAATCTAAATATTAAATGAAGAACCGCTCTATTAAGTACTGATAGACACTAAACACATAAAGAATAAAATGCCAACATTTTTATTACACATTCTTTTATAAAACTTAATAATAATTAAATGATTTGTGGGAATAATAATTGAATCAAATTATTTAAAATAAGTTCATATAAAAAATTAGAAAAAAAAATTGCTCCGATGCCGGGAATCGAACCCGGGCCTTCTGGGTGAAAGCCAGATATCCTAGCCACTAGACCACATCGGACTGCATGTAATGTAAATGGTTTCATAGTTTAGACATAAGTTGAAGGAGAGCTCAAAACTCAATGAATCACTCGTTGAATGTATGGAAACCAGAATTTATTGAATTGTATTCTTTTGAGTCAAATAAAAAATAAGTCTATTCTTTGCATTCATATTATGATTCAGTGGTTTGTTTTGCTTTTGTTTCGTCACTTTAACTACAATTGGAGTCTATATATCATTGTTTGAAATGAGTGGTTGACCTCAACATTGGTTTCAATGATTGATAACTCCTCCAAATACAAGTGTTTTTTAGATGAAAGCTGTTTAACAATTATTTCAAAAATCATGTGATTTCACCAAAAATTAATTAAATTTTATGAGTTCTCTGTTTAGAGGGTTTGTCTGAATTTGTGTGACTTTCGCCCACATTTTCGGTTCAATATTGGAATATATGGCGAAAAGAGAATAAATGTCATGAATTGATAAGAAGGGATGAGTCTATATATGAGTCAATATATGAGTCAATATATGCCATAAATTCAAGTTAAAATTATATTTTATGGACAAAATCGGGTCTAAAGTTTGAATAAAATGAAAGTAATTATTAGTAAAAAAAACTAGAATTCACTCAATTCTTCAAATCTTATGACTTTTCAATTCTTAAATTATTTGACAAATTTGTTGTCAGAAATGGTTTGCCTTTAAAGTGATGTTGACTTACATCTAATAATAAAATGTTATGAAGAGTCAGAAATCGGAAAAATAGAGATATTTTGTGCCACAATTAGTAAATTGAGTGCCAAATGTCTAGTCTTATGACAAATGTTATGCAACACAAAATATGAACCAATTGTTTGATATTCTGTAAACCAATAGTCGTATAACAGTTCTTAACATTTACTACAAATGATATTTAGTTTAGTTTTATATCAAATTTCGATTAATTTTTGTTTAAATAAACTTTTTATGAGAAAAATGTTTTTTATACTTATTTTCCATTTTATGATAAGATTTTCAATCTATGGATTGGATGTGACCTAAAGGACGGGATGTGATGCGCGCCTCAAATGTGTTACACTGTATAGTAGTGAGAGGTTGTGAGCCCACACCAACTGAACCATTAGTGCCATTACTATTAGCGCATATACGACGAGTGAGTGACTTATTCCTGGAAGAGCACCAAATGATGCAACGATTGGCATCCTTTGCCATTCATATGCAGACCCATATAGTGGTAGTAAAACTCTACCACTCCTTTGAGGCACACATTGTATACACAATTTTTTAAAAAGCATATGATTCGAGTCAGTTCCGATGGTATGGTGTGTCTGTGTCTTTATGTGTGTGCTTTTGGCTCTCCTGTAAAGAACTTGTGTTTACTTATTGATATTGTGCTCAAACATATTAACTATTTTTTTATCGAATCTTCATTTTCTTAAAAAACTTTGATTTTTGTGTTTTGAGAGAAAAAAAGTCAAATAGTTTTTAGACCAAAAACGACAAAAATTCTAATAAATTCCAAATAAAGTTATTTTCAACGAAATTATGTATTCCTGAGAAATGAGTAAAAAAGCGAACAGAACTTTAAAGTCTATCACTCCTCCAAACACAGAATCTGTGGAAACTGTGGAAAGTGAAGAAAAGGTCAAATTTAAGCGTCAAATTAAACTGATTAATGGAATCGCTATCGTTGTCGGTACTATAATAGGATCCGGAATATTCATTAGTCCTAAAGGAGTGTATGGATCGTCCAATTGTTCACTCTATGGATCCCTCATTATATGGTGTTTGTGCGGCTTATTTTCGATGTTGGGTTCCCTCTGTTACGCTGAAATCGGCACAACTATTACCCGATCGGGCGGTGACTACGCCTACATCTATGAAGGATTTGGACCTTTTTTCGCGTATCTCAACCTTTGGATCTCTCTTATTGTAATCCGACCGACCACTCAGGCCATTATGGCGCTAACATTTGCCAACTATATTTTGGGACCATTCTATCCGAGTACCGAACCGGGATGTGAAGCACCCGATCCCTCTATAAGACTATTGGCCGCATTAGCCCTATGTATGTAATGAACTAATTTTCATATCATTTCAATACAAATATATTATAAAAGACTTATAAAATCGATTTTAAATTTATTTTTTAAAGAAAAGTAATTTGATTTTGAGGACAGCTATAACTTATCTGTCTCATTTAATGGCAAAATTAACCCATTTAACTCTTGAGAAATTTTTCATTTGGAGTAAAAACTTGTCAGTTGTGATAAACTTTAAAAGTTTTTTTACTATAAATTTGATTCCATATTATTTAATATAAGTTTATTATTTAATTTCTCAAATATTAATCGAATATTTAATGATTTAAATTAAAAATTGAAAACATTTTAAAGTTAAATATTAAAAATTATAACATAATATTACAAATGTTTTTCACCAAAGAAAACAATAATTAACAAGATAAATACAACTTACATAAACTGAATCCAGTCCTAATGATCATGGTAATTCAATCGCTTATTCCAAGCAGTTTAGAAAAGAATGAGATTTAAAAGAGAAATAACTTTTTTTATGAAAATTCATTTTCATATTTTGTGAATAAATGTGTGAAACTCAGTAAATGTCAATATTTTAATAAACTCGACTCAAAACTTTTATTTATAAACACTGAACTATTTCTAAATATTTTGAATATTTTGATGATTAAAATTTTAAGTTACAAACTATTAGTGACCAACAAATTTGATATTTTTCAATACTTTTACTCTTGTCCTCATTTTTATGTTTTTGCATGCTAATTTTTTTTTGTTAATAGAAAGATAGTGATAAAGATTTTGTATAGAAAAATAACATTTTGATATTTTGAGATTGAGATTGCTCAACTTTTCCTATTTATCTATTCTTGATTTGTTTTTAAACTTAATTCTAAATAAATATTCATTTGGTTTTCAGATATAATGCATTTTATTTGATATTTTCTTTGATTAAAACTAAAGTTTACACAAACTTTGATATAAAAAAAATTAAGACTCAAAATATTTCTGTTTTATTATTGAAAACCAATTAATATTCTCAGGATTTCCTTCAAATTCTCTGTTAGTTATCAGAGAAAGCATTGAATTCATTTCACAAAAAAAATATTTGAAGTAATTTTATCTCTATTTTTATCAAAACAACAACTTTTTTAAAATTAATTTCCGATACTTTGAAATATTTGTAATAAAATAGAAATTCTCTAAAATTCTAATAAAATGAGTGCCAATAAATGAATGTTTTTTAGTCATTCAATAAATTGAAAATATTTTGTTTGACTTTCATATAATTACTTTTAAATGGCAATAATTTTATAGTTTAGTCTCTATTAAAGAAATTAATTAATTATAAACTAATAATGTTATTACAATTTAATTATTAATCACTAATGAATTATTTAAAAGTAATTAAATCTTTTGATAGAGTAATAAAAGAACTAAAATAAGTTATTCATTAATCGATTTGAAAATCTTATCAATACATTAAAATATAAATTTTATAAATAATTAATTTTAAGTGAAGGACTCTCTATTTAAACAATGTTTTCATTTAATAATTTTCTAAGTTTAAAATGTAAAAAACTTTGCAAACGCCATAATGCGCTAGGTCAATAATACAATATCACATATCCGATTATGATAATCAATTTATACTATTATAGTCCCCAATCAGTTGAGTAAAGTAGCATGGTGATGTGAAATTAGTTAATTCAACAGCATAATTTTATAATTCATTTGGTGTTTAGGGGTTAAGAAATTGTTTTCCCCAATCGGTTAATTTAAATGAAGGTTTACTCAATCTATTGGGAACTATACTTACAAAATAAAAAAAAATTATTTTCAAAATGTTTTCACAGATGAACTTGATTAGCTTATCTAGGTAAGCATTTAATCTCATTAAAATCAATTATTGAAATTATTAATGACTAAGAATTAATAATTAATTATATAAATCACCCGAAGTTTTCTTTCTATTTATTCAGATTTTTTCGAATGGATTTACAAAGATTTATCAATATATTCTAATTGAACTAGTTAAAAAAATGGAGAAAATATAGCTCTACCATAAAAAGTACAATAACTCTAACAAACGAACACTTGTGTTAAATGAGTATATTTTTCTCTCCTAAATGTATTCTCTCTAATATTTCCCTCAAAATAAGGCAAATCCCGGTTTAAACACAATTTCCGAAATAAAGATCATTGCCTTAAAAATAGATTCAAATATTTAAACAATTAATTCACTTTCAATCAATTTATTTCGATTTACAGACAATTTATTCTTTAAATGTTTAAATTAATTCAATTCTTAGAAATATTGAATAGTTTTTGAGAACAAAAATTATGGGACCATTAAATTAAATTTTTGTCGATTAAATCATTTTTATTATTTAAAAACAAATTGGAGTTAATTTTAACGAATAAATGCGAAAATGCTTTCAATTAAAATAATTCAAAATTCATTTGATTTTGACTTCAATCACAAAATATTATATTTATTGTTAACAATATGTTATGAATTCGTTTATATTTAATAATTTATTCATTATTTCATAGGTTTGCTTACTTTCATCAACTGTTCAAACGTGAAATGGGCTCTAAAAGTACAAAATATATTCACCGCATCTAAATTATTGGCATTAATAATAATAATAGTAACTGGTTTCTATTTCTTATTTAAAGGTATTTTTTCACTTCACTTCAAATATTAAATTACAATACATTAAAGAATATCAAATTAGTTGACAAAATGTGATAAATGTGATAGGTCTTATCTAAATTTATGGGTATATATAAAAAACGATAGCCAGGATAATATTTTTAATTTAAATTAAAATCTTAGAATTGAAGGGAAATGTAGTTATGGTTTATTGAGGACTATAAGTGACTAATAAATTAGGTTATTAATGAGAACAGGATTTGGAAAAATTAATTTGAATGGAATTTCAATAAATTATTTATTTTATAAATTTATTTTAACTATAAGACTGACTATAGAACAGTTGACTCTTTTAGACAAATGATTAAAAGAATAGTTAATCAATAAAAGAATTACTAATTTTCAATATTTATTAAGTTTTCCCTCAAAAAGTAATAATAAAGAAATTTATTTAAATTCATATAATTTAGTGATTATAGAATTGCCACAAAATTTGTTTTTCACTACATCCCTTGAGGTCCTATCAGGGAATAAGAAGTTTTTCAAATGAAATTTAAGAATAAGAACTCCAATTTCTTTTTATATTTCCTATAAGAATAAAATGTGGTGAATAAAAGTTCCACCACTTTTCCCACTCTAAAGAGTAGATGAAATAGTTGCCCCTTAGATTCACCACTCTTTCCACTTTAAACTTATTTTAAAGAAATATTTTGTTAGTTGGTATAGACAACCCATTTTTTCTTATATGCTTTGGAAACTAAAATAATTGTTCAAAAATGTTATCAAATTTATATAATTACTCTTCTTTAAATTAAAACATAATGAAGATTTCACATGTTATATAAAAAATAATAAATTTTGATAAATGCTCGTAAATGTAGTGCTTATGGCTTTGCCCTCAAACCTTGTTTTTAGTTGTGATCTTCAAATAGTTTTCTCTAAGAAATCAATTTTTCAATAATTGTGAACGAAGTCTAAATTTCATAAAGTATTTGATTAAAGTTATCAAAAATAAAACATTCAATAGTTTTAAGTGAATTAAAATGAATTTCATTGAGACATGAAATGATAAAATATGTATTTTTGAAATTATGTCATCCTTTCCTTTAAATAAAGTGATCATAGGTTACCGTTTGACACTTGTGAGCACCGCTACAATTGAGAGTCCATTTCTGTCAGATAAAGATAGAAATAAACCATTTATTCAAAATTAATTTTAGTTATAAATTAAAAATAGAAAAGTTTTGAATCATTCATATAATTATGAGATAAGTTTTTGTCACTAAATTATTGGGTAATAAAAGTTTTCTAGACTTTCAAAGACTTTCGAATATTTTTTATGAGAGATTTTATGGAAACTTTCATAAAGAATATAATTCTGGATTCACTCAACTGTTGCTCTTATCGTCTAAAAACCTAAACTCAGGAATTCCTGTAGAGTTTGATAAGTGTTTTCACTTATAAGTCGAGAATAGTATCCAATATTTATGTCATCACTTCATTATATTCAATAGTGATAACACACTCTCTTTCACTGAATGACAGGTCATTTACAAAACTTGACTTCCGATTCATTGGACCCGTCGTCAGAGCCTTCGTGTGAATCGAATTATTCATTAGCCTTCTATTCAGGACTCTTTGCATTCGGGGGATGGTATGACTCAAATTATCATTAAAATCTTTTACCAAATATTATAAAAGAATATTCAATAGTTTTTTAGGAATAAAAAATATATTTCCATATATTTTCTAAACGACAAAAATGGTACCTCATATTTCAAATTCATCCAAGATCCATTTAGAAAGAAAATATATCGACTATAATTTAATAAAAGTTATTAAAATAATTTCTAATTATATTTATTAGAAATTATTTAGAAATAAAACTAGTGAATCCACAAATAATCTTGGACAATTAACAAATATTTAAAACTTTTATTAAGTTTATTTGTTTACACTTTAGAAACAATTATTGATCACTACTTTATGATAGAGATTTGACCATGATACAAAATAGATTCATTTATTAGAAATAAAATTATTTATTTATTAATATTTATTTCATTTTTAAATAATTTATGAGAGAATCGTTAAATTATAGAATTATTAAAAATTAGAATTAATATAATAATTAATAATTTGGTTTCAGAATTTAGAGTAGATTTTGGAATAATGTTTTAACATTATTAAATCCTATTACAAGTTCACAGTTAAAAAGTATAATTTACTAATTATTTGCATGTTAAATTTTCCATTATGTGGTATCATGGTCAAATATCTATGTTGAAAATTATATTAATTTTAATAAAATTTTGTTTTTAATTAAAAAAAAGTTTAGCATTAGTTAGAGTTGAATATAATTATTTTTTTTCAAATATTTTAGTTTAAAATAAAATCAAAATTTTCTTTAATCTATAAATTATTTAAAGGAATTTCTTAAACTTCGTAACCGAAGAGTTAAAGGATCCGTATAAGTAAGAATTCATTTCTTGTAAAACAAAGAATTAGAATTATGAATGTTCTTAATAATACATTATAAAGGAATTTACCCCGGGCTGCTCTCATTGGTATTCTCATTTCTACTCTGGTCTATGTATTAACAAATATCGCATATTTCGTTGTATTGACACCAATGGAAGTCCTCAAATCTCAGGCCATAGCAATGGTATGTAATATCAAATTCACTGCTTTATTGGTTTCATTACATTAAGACTTCACTCCAATATATTTCTCATTAAAAATAATGAATTCAGTGAAGAATAGGAGAGAATTACAGAATTTCTTATGAAAATAATGAATCTTTTATTCAATTCTTGTTTCAAATTCTGAGAATTGTTTGTCAGGTCTTTGCAAATAAAGTTTTGGGAGTCATAGCGTGGGCTATGCCTTTAGCTGTTGGTTTGTCCACATTCGGTAGTGTCAATGGCATTATTTTTACATCAGCAAGGTAACACTTTTTATTTAATTTTTTAAATATAATTAAATAAATTCTTTTATAGACTATTTTGTGTGGGCGCACAACAGAAACAATTACCTAGTATTATGGCTATGATCGACATTAAAAGGTAATTTTAATTAATTTCAAATAATTAATTACTTAAAGGAATACCAATCAAAGAGTTTTTATTAAAATCGAAGAATTTTTAGTAAAAATATTGTATTTAAAGCATAAAATATTGAAATAAATTCTTTAAATTTAATTAAAATTCTTTTAATATTTAGAATAATTTGATTTACCTTAAGGTCAACTCCAACGCCATCGTTAATAATATCATGCATTTTATCGCTTCTAATGTTGGTTACGAGTAATATATTTGCCTTGATCAATTTCTTCAGTTTTACTAATTGGCTCTATACAGGAGTTGCCGTTTTAGCCGGTATTTCATATTTTATTCTAAACTAAAGAGTAATGAAAATATTATTTCCAGGAATTCGATTACGTTTTAAAAAGCCTCAAATATATCGCCCGATAAAACTTCCACTAATTTTTTCAATTGTGTTCACTCTTTCATGTTTTGCGCTCACATTTTTGGCCGTTTATAACGACCCCTTCAATGCATTCATCGGAACAATTCTTGGTTTGAATTTATTTCTCACTTTTAGTTCATTCAATTCTAATTATTTCACTAAAATATAATTAATTAGATGAGCTAGCTTGTTTTGTGTTATTCATTCAAACGTTATAAAGAGAAATAATAGTCTCCAAAAGAGTCGATTAATTATACAAATATAGAATTAATTCAATTTAGTCTAACTTATGGTATATTTGATAAAAATCAAACAAAAATGAGTCGATTATTGATTTAAATATAAATTAGTGGTAAACTTTGTCGTTACCCAAAGACAATACATTTGACTCTTTTCAAAATTTCTGGACTAAAATGAACTAAATTTAAGATTAAACTTATTTTAAGTTATTATAATTTATAACTAATAATAATAATTGAATTTATTGGAAATGGCAGTACTCTCAGGCATTCCCGTCTATTATTTGCAAAACCATATTAACAAAATGGATGGAAACTTTTGTAAGTAAACCCTAAAATACATCCCTTTATATCTAAGAAATAAGAATTTTTTTAAGTGAATACACTTTTAATAACAATTGAATAATTGATTAGTCATTAAATGAATAAATAGTTATAGAATTACAGAATTATTAATTTATAACATTTTTATGTCTTTAAAGACTTATTATTTGTATTTTCAGACTCTATTCGGAGTTCACTTCAAAAGTTATTATATGTGGTGTCCGTAGAAGAGGAACAACAAATCTGAGGATATTTTTTGCATTTGATTTCGGTTTGAATTGTTTTTCGTTTATAAATAAATTAATTTTTGACCGAAAAATATTTATAGATTTTTATGCAGTTTTTTTAAGAGATGTGTTATATATTTATATACTTATTATACATTTTTAAATATATTTTGTTTTAACATATTTTAAATTTATTGAAACAATTTTAATGATTTACTCAAAGTTCATATAATTCTTTCTAATTTTGTACATAAAGTCGTCGTTCAGTTATTTTTGAAATGTTTTTATGTGTCAAAAGTCGTTAATTAAATATAAAAATTGAAATGAAATAAATTCAGTGATAGAAACGATAGAAACAAATAATTATTATTTTGTTTTCACACAAATAATGAATTCAATGATCGATTCAAACGAACAAATGATGAGAAAGTGTTTCAAAACCAAAAATGAGATCAAATATTGGATTAAATTATGAAGAAATGGGTTTCACTCGTTATTGGCTTAACATTTGGTGTCAGAACTTAAACTTTGTTGTAAACCAGTTCTACTGACGGGTAAATAAATTTTCTGTACATTTGTGACAAGACATCGACAAAGAGGACAACGATCGCACTGCGGCGCACATGACTCACAGCAAACGACGTGACCGCAGTTGAAGGCCGTACAAACTTCGGCGTCGAAACATATCCTACAAAGCATTGAATCCTGTAATGCCTCCAAACGATCCTTCATATCCTTAAATGATAAATCAATACAATTATTCAAATTAAGGGTTTAAGTACTCATACTTTGCACTCATATTTCTTGCAATGACTGGTATGAGGGGTTGACTGTTCCAATTCAAGGCACAGATCTTTTATTTCTTTGGAACCTTCGCATTGAGAGACATCATCTGACTTAGCGATGGCCTCCAATTGATAGAGTTCTCTTCGTGTGTGATCGTATACCTCCCGACAGGTCCTCCTTATATCAAAGACATAGTTTTTACCTAAAGTTGTGTTTTCATTAAATAGTGAAAAGATTGTGCCCTTCAGATCGCGAATGAATTGTGTCGTAACGGTATTTCTAACGGTTTCACAGCTATAAAACGCATGTTTTTCTGTTACCGCTCTATAGATTGCATTAGCGGTCAGAGCGCTCTCCAGTTTGAAGCCCAGGGCTTGACTTTCGCCGTTAGTTTCGATATGTGTCAGGAAAAAACAACGACCGGAATGTGTGGCCATATGTATACATGAATATTGAATACTATAAACAATAAATAGACAATTCATTAATTTTAATTCTTTACTTTTAATTAACTTAATTAATTTAGAGCACAGTTTGGGTTAGTTTGGGTTGAGTTGAGTCCGGCTCTCAATTGTAAATAGAAATAACAAATTCTTAATTAAATTTTTGTTTTATTCCAACATTTGTTAGAAAACCCTTTCAATAGATATATAATTCATTCACATATAACTCATGATTCATGAGTTATGACATATGAATATAAGTCACGAATAGATAAAAAGTTTATTTAAAAATTAAGAAAAATACAAAAATCGAAAGAAAACATAAAATTTCTGGTTTTATGAACTTTTGATCGATAAAATTTAGATCAGCTGTATATGAGTTGTGCACTAAATTGCTTTCTTATTCAAATGGTTTCATAAAGTCATTGATTAAAATCAAAAGACGGCGTCTTTTGATTTTAACAAAATTCAAAAACGGTTCGAATGATTGAAAAGTTATCAGATTTTGTAAAAAAAATTCGTCTAAAAAAGCATTTATTGATATAAATTTGGATAAAATAGGAATAATTACAATATAACTTTTGAAAAGTATTTTTAAAAGTAGGTGTTTATCTCAAAGAGGCTTTTCTTAGACCTTGAGTAGAGTATAAGTAACTCAACTCCAGTGATGTCCGCATTAATGCAATTAAGATATTGTTATCAATATTGCAATCAATTTAAATGCAATGAATTAATGGATGCCTTTAAGCCAAAGCCTGACTCCGAATGACTGACAAACAAAATTAAACGGTTTTTAAAAATAACTGAATTAACTGAACGCCACAAACTATTGCTAATCATTTTTGGCGATCGAAATCATTTTCATCGAAAGTTTTGGTAATGAACTTCACATATATTTAGTATTGAATACTTTTTGTGACGTATTTTTAAGTTTAATTAATACATTATTTGACAAATATTTGAATAAATTCACACAAAAAAACCAAATCTTCAAATCATATGATATGACTCTTTAAAAAAAATCTGAATAAACCTGAAGTGGAAGTATAATAGATAAGGATAATAAACGTAAAATTTTAAAAAAATAAAGATAAATAAACAATTACTGAACGAACTCTAATTTTACTTAAATATAAAAAAAGTTTTAAAAATCAATTAATTACTTGAGAGACGGCTTTTCGTTAATTATTCTAAAAATTCATTTATAATTTGCTTTTAAAATGATTTACTGATAATTTCAACGAAATGACAAACAAAGAGTGAGTCCACCCCAACCTTGGATTCATAATATCGATGTAATGTACAAAAACAGATTTTCATCGTTTGTTGAATTTTTCAATTACTTTAAATTTAGAATTGAATTTATAATTTGAAAAACTGGTCGACGAAATAAATAAATATTCTGTTCGTTTGAGTTTACTTCAAATATGAGAATTAAAAATAAGCTTTTTTTGAAAAAATAATTTGTTCGACAAAATGAAAACAACTAACAATTAATGTGTTTTTTAAACCACAATTTAAAAGTCAGGAATAGATGTCAGTTCTTGAAATGAATGAAAAACCAAAGCATAAACGGAGGACTATTAGCACGAAATAGTCATGAATTTAGGATTTGTGAAGAAAGGAAAAAAAATCCAATACTAATAATACAATTGTATTCATATAATTTAATTGAATTTAATCGCATTCATTAAATTTATGAATAAATATATTCCCTAAACATAGAGTGTATACGACTCTAATTATTAAACTTATTTAAAAAAAAGTGAATCTAATCGACTCTTTTTAGAGAGAAAGAGAAAGAAAGAAAAAGAGAAAGGAAAGTGAGGGAGAGAGAGGGAGAGGGAGAGAGAACCAAACCTATACCGGAGTTTCATTAAATTGAAGGTCACGACAATACAAATTGTTGTCTCAAATTATAAAAAAATGAATTCTTTGTTTGAAAGCTGTGAACGCTTATCGTATATAAATAAATGGGAAGAAAGCAATACATAGAAAAAGAAGATTTAACTCAAACTAAATTATTGTCGACTTAGAGATTCCAAAATATAAGATAAAATACTTTTTACTCTTTGTTTAAAGAGATTTTAGTAAAGTTTAGGCTTAATATTTGAATTATGAGTTGAATCATTTGGAAAATACAGAATTTCATATCCTTTAATAAAGAGTTAGTAAAGAGTAAAGTATTGCATAATATCATAACACACTTTCAAACTTATCGTTACATCATTACTAACAGAGTTTTCATATGAATTGACCCAAAACTTGTTAATCAAGTTTTTTGACGCGAAAAGGATTTGTTTCATTTGTCTTTGCAAATGAATCACATTAAATGAGGACAATATCTCGATTGCAATCAAATAATTTATTACCAAAAATGACGATTTCGTACAAATAATTCAAATAAAAAGTAGAATATTTAGGAATATCTCTGATATTAAATTCAATTTGTTTTGTCATTAAATTTGGGGATAAAATAATACACTTCTCTATACTTTTCTAATAAATATTTTGATTCGATACAACTTTAGTGAAATAAAGTGATTCTAGTTATAAGAGCATGGACATTTCAATTTGAAAAATTAATTTTCAAATTTAGAGTTGACTGAAATTATGGCTAAAATGATTGCATTTAATGTTTTCTTTTGGATGATTTGAAGGCAATAAAAGTGTCTCCAATGAGTTAATTATTTAAATTAATTTTAATTAACAAAAATAAATTAAGTTCTGCTCATTTTAATGCAAACTTTCAATAAATTAAGTAAAGCAATGATTAAATATTTATATTAGAAGAAACTCATTATAAGTTAAGAAAATATCGAAGTTTTTCTAAATGAATGCACATAAAAGTCATTTAATGAAAAACAAAAATTAATTAAACAAATGGAGGGAAAGGACGTCATTCTCAGAGCATTTATGCGGAGTCATTGATATTAATCTTAGATTTTAGTTAATAAACAGAAAACTTACGAATATTTGACTTCATTTGATTGTTCGCAAATAATGACAACTCCTTTGGGTCCGACACCTATTTTATAGGGATCTTCTAAACTATTGTTAAGTTTGACACAAAAGTATTCGACTCCAATATCTTCTAAATTTGAAACTTCTTGAAGAAAGAGGTATTGGGAGTGACTCGGTTTAGTCCCTAAGAGTCTGTGATGACATTGAATAATACTTGTGGTTAAACTCTGAAAATCGCAACTAATGACCAAATGATTCAAAGAATTGATTGTTTGACTGTTGTAATCAAAATCACTCAAAGAGTCCTCATTTTCTGATGTAAATTCTGGTCCGGAAGATCCCGAATGATGTTTCCGTCGTTTCCCTTTTCTTTGAAGAGTCGGTGAACTAGAGGTCAGTTCACTTTCCGGGAGAGAAAACGGGATCCACTTTCGATAATAAAGTAGTGCTGAAGTTACCATTTCTTGACTTAAATCACCGATTTCTGATTGTGCGATCAGAGCCACTAATTTTATGGCCAAATGTTTGCTATTGACTCGAAGTCTACCCTCCTGTAGGTCTTGAACTATACTTATAAAGAATTGATGCCTAAAATAACCCAAATTTCAAAATTAAATTTTATACACATTTTTTTACTAAAATTCAATAGTTGTGACAAAATATAAGATTTCTTTTGATATTATTTAAAAATATTTTTATCAGAGTTTACATAATCTAAATAAACCTGCAATTTATGACATTTTCTCAAATGTCTTATAATTCAGTCAAATCCTGTTTTTATCATAAGATTAGTATAAAATGTAAATTTTTAGAATAAACAGAATAAAAATGTGATCTATAAATGAAAAAACATTAACGAAAACACAAAAAAACTGTCATTTAATCGAATTTAGTGACAAATATCTTATGAAATGTCAAAAATGAAAACTTTTATTTGAAATTAATTATCGGAAAATTAGTTTCAAAAAACAGATATCGTATTCTTATGATATTAATCGGAATGAAAAAGAAGGTCATCACAAGAAAAAGAGAAAACAAAACCTTAATAAGTCTTAACCATCAATAAGTCTAAACGTGTTTTTCTCAACATTAACCGACTTTACATCACCAAAGAATCAAATTTATAGATCAGATTAAAATTGTTTTCATCACATATTCTCTAAACCGATCGTAAAAAATAAGGAAAACCATAAAAATATTGAAAGATAACTGATTTCATAGATATTATGTTATTTAATGTTATTTAGAATAATTCCGAAGTTTTAAGAAATAAAAATATTTAAAAAATTATATCAAATGATCAAAGAATAACATTATTTTAATTTCAAATAAATGAGAAAATATATTAAAAATAATGAAATTATTAAATGCGTTGAAGAGTGAGTGTGTGTTAGTCCTTGACACAGTATTATAGGACAGAATGAGTTAAAACCTATTTCTGTATTCAATTCAATTGAATTTCAGTCAATACTCAGAAGTTGTTTAGCGCTCAGATTTCAGTAATTAATAGGAATTCATGACTAAAATATCAATAGAGTAGTAAAGATCTACTCGTAGACCTTCTATAGAACTAGAAACCTACCTGGTCACTTCTTGAAGGAGTAGATGTGGCGGAACAAAAAACTTGACTTTAAGTTGAAATCTGAAGGGAGGAGTGTTGGCGCCCGTCATTTGCTGTTTAATTTGGTTCCTCATATTAATCCAAAGCATTTCTCCCCTCTGACCACAATATTGAAGCCCAAAGTAGTCGACTTCGATAATACCCAACATATGGCACACCTAAAAAGAGTCCCATAAATATAAATTGACTAAATGTCACGTATGAGACACCGAAACAATTTATTGTAAACAAACTCTAATTAAAACTATTGTTTGAAAGTCTATTAAATGAAAAATAATAATGCATTTCATAATCGGATCGATCACTGGTTAGGTTTTTGACTGCTTTGACTGCTGTTCCACTTTCTTATTGACAACAGAACTAATTGTCCGGAAATAGGATAACAATTGAAAGTCTGTCACACAATGTGTTAATGGATTCAAAGTATTTCCATTTGAAGAATAGATTTCTTCAGAGAAAAAAAAGGAAAAACAATTTTCCTCTCATTTGAAGACTAGTTTTTGTGTCATCAAAAATTTTGTTCAAATTTTGATCTCAATTCTCAATAATTCAGGTTTGAAACGATTCTGAACTAAATTACTGACAAAATTTCTGTCAATTCTTTTTTCAATTAAAGTAAATGAATGCAAGAAATGAGTAAAGAATTGATTTATATGTTATTATTTTTTTTAAATAAAAACTTTAAATCCTGTTTACAATAAAAACATATGTATTTGTATTTCAAATTTGAAACAAAAAACTCATTAATTTATACCTAAAAAAGTGATTAAAAATCGCTTTAAAAATAAATCTTATTTTCGTTTGAATGAAAAGTAGTGACACTTTTATGCGATTAATAGAAGTGACTAAAATCACTCAATTGTTAGTCAGAGGAAGGGTTGAGGTATTGAAGAGGTAAGAGCACAGACTATACCTTATCGAGACATTCCTGTCCTCTGGCTTTACCATCACACTCCACTTCTGCAATATTTAAAACCAAGTTAACAAAAATGGCGTTATGTAAATAAGTTGGTTGACTTACCCAGGACCACATGATTGGGACAGGTCACCAAACATAACATCGTTGAAGAATTCATTGAAAGTCGTTTATATTTAGTCACTAAAAGATTGAATTGAGTTCTGTATTAAAGAGAAACAAACAGTCATTTGTTTCAAGTGTTTGTCATTTAAATATAAAGCGATATAACATTCAATTTATTATTTATTAATTAAATTTTGATTCTTTTAAAACAATAATAAATGTTTTTAAAAGTGTTTTGAATGAAATACTCGACAAAACAACACAACATAGAAGTCATTCAGTTTTTAAGCTTCTCTTTGAGTCAGACCTGAGCTCAGAGTTGTATATAAACGTCAGCTGTAAGTTTGTGTAAGTCATGTATAGTATAGCCCTCTCTCTGTAACAGCGCTGGCGATAAACTCCGCCTCTTTTGGTCGGTTTTGCACTTTTGTACTCAAACCAGACACAACTCTCTTCACTTAAGACACTAATATATTGTGCTGTCCATCACTTATTGACTGAATTTCAATCAAAATATAGAAAATTAAATAAATTTGCATTTAATCACAAAAATTATTATTAAAAACCAAATATTTTTTATAATATTTTCGTTTTGCAAAACTAACAAACAATTTGTAAAAAGTGTTATAATTTAGGGGTAAAACAGACATCAATAGATCACAGGTTTATCATTCAATTACTGAATGTTTAATGATTAGGACATATGTTATTACAAAACCTTTTACTCAAATAATAATAACTGAAAATATCGATCAAAAAATGGAAAATATTTGCCTTTCATTGCATACAAATTAGTGTTTGATTTGAGTTATTAATAATAAAACTTATTATTAGTTTGCAATTCAACCGATTATATGAGCCATTAGTTTATGGACTCGACTTCTCATTGATTTCTCTCTAATTTTGTTAATTAAATATGAAATCCATTTATTTCTAAAAATGACAAAACAAAACAACAAATAAATCATTATTTAATACAATTTATTTGAAATTTCAACTAAAAGAGGAAAATGAATGGATAGTGAAAGTGTCCTAATTATGAACCGCTTTTTATTAGGATTTAGTACTAATAAATCGTTAGAAATGACAGATCCCTACAGTTTAAGTTTATATGAGTTATATAAGTTAGCATAAGTTATCATGCTACACTCAAGGTATAATAGGTATAATAATAGAGGTACATTAATGCATAATCACTTCACATTAGGCACATCAGAGCAACCAATTACGTCATATACCTATAACTTATTGCTGACTATAAATAAATAAATAAATAAATAAAAACTAAACCATTTTAAAGATCACGTCGAGCATAAATTAGGAGCTAGGTGATCATATCATTTGTTCCATTTACAACAACTGTATCAACTCATTTAATACATTTCCTGAAATTTTCTGATAGAAATATAGAATAACATTTCAAGTGATTAATAGTACCTAATTTGTAGGGGTAGTGTTAGAAGTTAGCTTGCACAAATTTGACAATAAATTATTTATGAAGAAAACTGTGAGAGTTTATAAAATTAGTTACGTTATCATTGAATAGGACTTCAATACAATACCATATTTGGGTCATAAAAGAAGGGCTTCGCTGTAATACAATTGTGTTTACAATTTTGTCGGACATAAACATTATATTGATTTAAACGATTTAATAAACAACTGATTTGTTGTATTAGTTTCTCAACTATTTATTTCTTAACCAAAATCTGATGACATTTTTGAAGACGTATTTAAGACCAAATCCATTGTTTGGTAAGTCATTGAAAGTTTGAAACATTTGAAACAATTATTCACTCATTTGTTTACATTTGGTTTAAATTGAAATTTAAATTCAATTTAATTGAAAATTCATAACAAATGAGTCATTCGTTTATTGAATAATTACTCTAAAAATAGTTTTTGTTATTTTAATGATTTGTTTATATATTTATTTTATATTAATTTTAATGAATATTAAATTATTTTTAGGCATTAAATCAAAAGTCAATTGAAATATAAATAAAAGTAAAATCAATGGCAATGAGTACTCGAAGTGTGTCTTCTTTACCGATGATATCAGAGCCTACACTATGTTTGCCATCGCATACATCGCAGACCACATCTTCGTTGCCTTTGAACCACACTTATAGTCGTTGTGAAGAACTTAGAGTTCGGATCCATGAAAACCATTTATCATATCTTAATAGAGAGGAAACTCCGGCCAAACTCGAAATGAGAACTAAAATCGAGTGTTTGATCGCTGAATATCTTTCGTTGGTTCCAAACACTCATAAATTCAGTTTCTTTGAAGTCTCCGAATGTTTGACCAGAAGTATAACAGAAAATCAATCGTTTAGTGCCTATAAAGCGAGTAATGCTTTCGAAGCGCTGGAAAAATACGCGACAAATCTTATAACACTTCCCTGGAGACAAGAATATCACTCCATTTGCCCCTACAGTGGATTTTATAGACACGTTATCGACAGACATCTAATTGGAGCCGAAAATATTCTTTTTTTAATGGGTTTCGTCGAAAACCGTATAAAAGGTATCTATCAATTGGATCCACCAATAGATCCGGATCGTGTCTCCAGAGTTTCTCTCGAATGTTTGGTGGCTTTCGTCGAATTACAAATAATGATTCAAATTAGAGAAACGCTTAAATCAAAGGGTTTTACTAACATAAGTTGGCGGGAAATCCATGCAATTCGTGTGGAATATGTTTGCGGTCAATCGGATGCCATTAAGCTTATCGCTGAAATGAAGAGAACAGCGAAACTCATTGATTATGACAACCCTTCGAATGGCACCAAAAGATTAGTCAGTAATGACAGCCAATTGTTGAATGGTTACAGTCTTTTAGACGATAGTATATATTCTCCAAAACAATCATTTCGTGACAAACATTTGTCCCACAATTATGTCGATAATTCCTTCGATATCGAGGAAAACACCGAATCATTTGATTTATTAAATTACCCGATACTGAACGCCCATTCATTCCCATCGAGTCCTTCGTGTCAGTACTGTTTGCCGACAAATTCTACTCTTCAATTGAGTCCGTGTCCACCGCCTCATCTAACTTATTGTCCGCCTCTTTTTGCCCCCTTTCCAACGAACAGTCAAAGTTTAGCGCCTAAAATGCTATCCGTGAATAAAGGAGTTCAGGCAGAATTACCAAATCTCTCCGCTGAAATCGAAAACTCATTTAATAAAATAAGTTTAAGTAATAAGAAGTCGATCGCAGAAATCGATGGACTTTCGGCTAAAGCCAAGAATTCTGCCACAAAAAGAGATGAGAAAACAGGGAAAAGGGGCAGCTTTTATGACAATTTAGATCCACTCTTATCTTTAGAGTCATCCATTTTGTCAGAATTCAAGTCAGTCAGCGATAAGAAGACTTTAGAAAAGAAATCGCCGACAACTGAAAGAAGTAATAATAATAATAATAATAATTCTTTAGAAAAAAAGAAATCTTTGATCGACAGCAAGAGTTTTAATAAAGTATTGAATAGCGTTAAAACGCAAACAAATTCTCTTAAATTCAATAATAACTCCAATAAAAACGAAATGAAAAATTCAAATAATGGAAGTAATTGTATTATAGCCATTCCTCAGTCGAGTTCGGTCTCATCTTTGAGTCCAATAATTGGTAAAACGAGAAGCGATGAATCCAAAACAGAGCCCAAGTTATCGAAGAATATAAAGGGATGGTCGTGCACTTCATGCACTTATTTAAACCCTGAGCTGAAAGAAGTCTGTGAAATATGTCACAGAAGTCGTAAAATAGGCGCTGAATCAACTCCTTTAATAAGTGGTGGGCGGGAATGTTCCCGATGTACTCTAGTTAACGATAAGAACGAAAAATTTTGCAGAGCCTGCGATACCTCTCTGGCGGACTCTCCCACTTATATTTAGTGGCATTTAATGTCTGATGAGATACTCGTCTAACTTAACGCTAATTGGAATGAATTAAATTAAGTTATGTTTAGTAAAACTCGATTTATTAATGGCTTTATTAATGTTGACTGTGATATACGATATATGAATATATGATTATATTATATAGAAATCGATTGAAATATTTGGTCAAAACTTAATGAAAATTTGTTGAAAGTTTTTGTGCAAATTTTTATAATTACGTGCCTTTCCTTTCAAGGCTTATATTAGTTTGACTTTAACTCAGACTTCAGTTATCTATAAAACGTTTAATTTAAAGATTAACTATAATTATATTTTAAGTTTATTATAACTAATTGAAGAAACGGTATATCAAATGAAATCTCATTTAATGTTCAAATTTAGAGCAAATTTTATATTTAAAGTTTATTTTATTTTTAATTAATTTCTCCTTATTTTAAATGAAATTTAAATACTTTTCAATAAATTTTCTTTCAAAGTATGAAATTTTGACTTAAGATTTAATTCAATTATAAAAATTGAAAACAAAAATATTTATTTCGTTAAATATTAATAATTTTATGTAATAAAACCTTTTAATGTATAAAAGTTCTAATTTCATAAACCTTTCCTTTTTTCTTAATAATTTTGGGTCTCTTTTCCCTATACTGAACAGCGGCCACAATAGCGGCTCCCTTTCCGCTGCCGTCTTCGGATAACATTAATTCAAACGAAACTTTTGATTCACTTTTCGACTGATTTATCAATTTTTCGATCATTTCTTTAACCCATTGTTTAAAAAGCGGATGAAGTTTAATGACTGACCCGTCGTATGCTATAGTATTTTGTTGTCTTCCCATATGATTAATAAGTTGTGTACAACCGGCTGACACCAAATGGGCCGCACGTTTTGACGCTCTTTGATTAGCCATAAATATAATGTGAAGATCTGTTTCAGTGTATTCTTTGGTGAAATCTCTTTCGATTAACTTTTTTGTGGCCATAAATTCTTTCTTATCGCTATCGGAGTCCACTTTTGATACACTTTTTGTAGAAAATGAGTTCTTTTCCAATAAATTTTTGGGAAAATTTCCATTAAATAAGACTTTTTGTTTGATTAAAGTCAAGAGAATGAGTCGAACCATTTCTCCCAAATACATTCCAGAAACCATTTTTTCAAATTTTTGTTTTCCTTTATTTATGGATTCGTTGTCAATGATTTGATCCCATTCTGTTCTTATAAAGTCAATAGAATTGTTGTCTCCGAAGGCCCCCCACTCGCAGTTTATTACAACTTGTTTGGGTTCGTCATAATTTGTGGGCCATTTCTCAATGTTTTCCAACTTTTCTATAAAACAGGCATTAGTTCCGGTTCCCACTATTAGACCGACGTTACAGTTAGGGTTCGTATGAGCGCAAGATATCAATGTTCCGGTCGTATCATTAATAAGAGCCACGATATCAACGAAAGCATTAGAAATGTGTGACTTCTTCTTTAGAGCTGTTTTTAGGAGTTTTACCACATCTTTGTTCACAACATTCGGACAATTGAAACCTTTTGTCCATTTATTGAGTTTTGCAGAACTTAATCCAAACTGAGTGCAGGGAAAACTAAAAGTAAAGCCCAGCGCTATTCTAATCTTTTCCAGTTTTCGTTTGATTGTGAATTGTATAATACAATCAGCGATAAAATCAAAGAGAATCGTTCCGTCGGAGACCATCATTTTGTCGGGAATCTTAAAAGTGTGTCCATCCATTTTCGCTTCTTTTTCATTCAATTCGATGAGAATAATCCGAAAGTTAGTTCCGCCCAAATCTAGAGCTAAATATCTTCCCTTTTCTTTATTGTTCGGAAGATTTCGGACATAACTTATCAACATTTTAACGGTCGCCGACTCTTCATCTCTGAGTCCGATTTGGAATTCATTTTCTAAAACATTCATTACTTTCTTTAGAGTGTTTTCGTTTAACACTAAACACTCAGTTATTTGTTTTGCTCTTTCGATCAACTTTTCATCAATTTTTGACATTTTATTCAAATTTTATTGATATTAAAAGAAATTACTGAATTTTATTGAATTATTGAACAATTGAGCAATTGAACATGCACATTTGCTAATTTGTTGCAATTTATCGGTTAAAGTTTAGTGAACGCGATATTGAATTCATTTAATTTTTAAATTTTTAAAACCCATTTATTTAAAGTTTACGTCAAAAATGTCTGAAAATCAAAATTGTTTGCCAAACAACGAAGAGGATGAGAAGAGTTCAAGTTCTGCATCAATTTTCTCAGTATCTGAACACTCTTCGATGTCCAGTGAGTTTCGAAACTCTTCAATCATTCAGAGAAATAAAATGAGAGGAAAGACTTTCTTTTCGACCACAAACTTTCCATCAGTTATTTCTAATTATTCAATGGATTCCGAAGAATACAATTTAAGTAAAGATGTTTCCATCAGTTCAATGAGTTTAAGTGAATATTCAGGCGTTTCGTCAAAGGAGTGGTCACTTTATTGGAGTCAAACACTGGCCATTGATATGGAGCCAAACGACAGCACAGAATCGGAGTCACAAAGTTATTACACTGACTCGGGATCGCTGTTCACTGAATGGGAGTCTTCAATATCTTCGACGTCCATCTCTTCACTGGAAATTCCGGATCCGAAAAGCATTGGTTTGTTGAGTGTGGAGTCATCTGAAAGTGAATCAAATGATCGAAATGAAGATATGACTAAATCCTCTGAAAATGAAGAAACAGATTCAGACAATGAAGAGACAAATACAGGGACTCCAC
>JAQFZM010000452.1:0-32554 GCA_034695785.1 Galumna obvia
AAAATTTAATTTTTAGAATTAAGACATTTATTAAATTAATATTTAATTAAATAAATTAATGAAATTAAAGCCAAAACTATTAAAAACTCCTTTAATTTTATTTAATTTAAATGTTAATCAAATTAAACACAAATTAAGAGATAAAACTTATATTTTTGAATGAAAGTCAAATATTTAAGTCCATGAAATTCATAGTTTAAATGTGAGTATGACCAAGGTAGTCTTTTAAATAGATAGTTTTGTAAATTGATTTCTATTAAACAGTTTAACTGAAGTAAAGGCTAATTTTTTTTAATTTAATAGAAATTATCTAACTAAAAGTTTAACTTAAACTGATCTTCGCATCCAATTAAACCACATATAATTACATTTTTAAAACAAAATAATTAATTAAATGAAACATAAATTAAAATAAATTTAACTTGATTGATAGAGATTGATCAAATACTTATTCTTAGTATTGATTAAAATAATAAATTATATTTAGTTATAATTAAAATATTAATGTTTTGATAATTGAGTTAAACTGTCCTCAAATTATATATCAATTAAAACGTCAAAATATATTTGGACCAAATTTTTTGTTTTGAGTGTTTTTGTTCTGTTTTGAGTACTTTTCAGGTCCTCATATTTGGACGTTTTTAATGGTCTGCATCCGATGCGAAGATCAGTTTAACGCTAATGAATGCGAAGATCACTTTAACTGAAGTTAATTAAAAACGTTATTTATGTTAAGACTGATTATATGTCAATCAAAACAAAGTCATTGAACTGAAATTGAAATTATAATTAACTTTAAATACAATTAATTAATTCATAACTGAATTAATGGTAAGTTTTGTATAATTATTAAATGTTTTTAATTAAATTTTTGATTTGTTTTCACTAAAATATTGAAATGAGTTTTAAAAAGTGTTTATAAGTAATATTTTTATTGAATTCACAACAAAATAAAGTCACGTGTTTTGAACTAAAATTAATTTTTATATAATATTTATTATTAAATAATAATTTTTTTAAACTTAAATACAATTAATTTATTCATTAATAGAAATGAATTCATCGAAAAGAGTAAAGATTTCAGAAATGAGAGAAGAGATGGACTCAAATGTTGTGAAAAGTGGTGACTCATATGAAGAGAGGATTTGTGACGACTTGTCTGAAGTGATTCTTAATTATTTGTCACTTAAACACAAACTCAGACTCGAATGTGTGTCACAACACTTCCGGAGGACTCTCTTCAAGAAACACTATTCACTCGATATTATTAGAAAAATGAAAAGAATGAGTTTAGAAGACATTGAAGTGTTATTACAAAAGTTAACGCAATTAAATGAATTGCAATTCTTTGATAACTATGAAACTGACTCTCAATTCATGAAAATTAACCGAATGTTTGCCGAAACTCTCATTAAAGATAAAAATAATAATTTAACTAAAGTTGTGTTATTTACTAATAAATACAAAGAAATATTAAATAAGAGTTTCATCGATAAGTTTGGCTCAACTCTGGTTTTACTCGAAATAATACTCGAAGAGTATAACGAGGGTATGTTTTGTGATATTATTTCTGATATTTATTTTGATTTAATGAAAAACATTTGTATAACAGGTCTACAGATTATTCCTTATTTGAGTCAACTCTCAAACATTGAAGAACTTATGGTTTATCGCATTTCACTCTTAAGTAATGTTCACTTCAAACGTTTGAAGAGATTAGAAATCGATAAGTTATATAAAGAAGACTTTAAACACTTTAAAGTATTGATTGAAGACAACAAAAATACTTTAAAACACTTAACAATTGGCGAAACTCTTTTAGAAGATTTTGAGTTCTATGAAAATATGTTTACTTTAATACCGAAACTCAAGAATTTAATTGAATTGCAGTTCGATTGTAATGAAGTATTTGATAAACAATTCAATACTTATTTAACACAAATAGCACTGAATTGCAATCAATTGAAAAGACTTTGTTTTGATTATACAATCGATGAAAATAATAGTTTTGAAGATCTGTTGTCATCTCTTAAGAGATTCAAATCATTGAAAAGATTGGAATTTATAATACATAATGAAATGGAAGATATTTTGAAAGCATTAGAAACTGATTTATCGACATTTTTCAGATGTGAAACCTTTCAAGAGTTGACTCATTTGGACCTTTTATTTGAATATAATTTTGAATCCCTTTCCTATGATTACAATTTAACTATTGATGCAAATAATGTGTTTAAAGACATACAAAAGTATTTACCAAAACTTCAGTCTTTAATAATTAAAGAAAATATTTTCAATTGTAATGAAAATACAGCACATATTCTGTGCCAACTCTCTAACCTTCAAACAATTGATTTAACCGTATCTAAAGAGTCGGCAAAACATGAACTCAAGAGTAAACTGAAAGAGAAGTGCAAACGAATCACAACTATTGATATCAGTGTTAGGGAGAGGTATGAGTATGAGTATGACTCTGCAGACTATTCAGATTCAGAAGACGCTTATTTTCTAATATAATTAATTCATTAATAACTGAATTAATGGTAAGTTTTGTACAATTATTAGATGTTTTTAATTAAGTTTTGGTTTATTTGTAATTAAGTGTTTATAAGTACAGTCACCGATCAGTTTTATGAAGTGATCGGGAAATAGGATTTAGTTCAAAAAATCGGTATTTTTTATATATTATTTTATATACATTTATAATAGAAAAAATATATCAATTAATTGAAAACTTTTATGAATTTAATCAAAATTATAATTAAATAATAGCCACTAATGGGTCCACGATTTGACAAATATTTTTGTAAAATATTTATGTCTATAATTTATCAATGATTTCTATTTTACCACTAATTGATAACTATTGTAGTTTAAAATAAGACATTTTTTTACTTAAATAATGTGTTTTCAATTTTCACTATATTTGATGTAATGTTTACTTCCTTTAGTAAAACATTATTTAAAGACTTATTTAACTCAAACTATAGTCTAAACGAATTAATTTTGAAAAATCAAAGACCACTTAACTCTAAATACAAACAAATCCGTAAACTGTGGGCCAAATCGCGTAACAAAAACATTGTATTATACTTAACAGCGTTTGTATATCTAGTATTGGGCGTTATGTATGTGTCGGTTTCTCCCCTATAGTATATACTGTGAGAGCACAGGTAAAGGGGGTAAACCTTTTATCGGTGAAAGCGAATCAAAAGATAATTCATATGAAGAGAGCGGACGAACGCGAGATTACCGTTACTTTTAGTGCCGAAACCACTTCACAAATGGAATGGAATTTCAAACGACACAACCAGAGATCAAATGCGTTCCAGAGAGACAGTCCTCACATTTTTCACGGCTAACAATCCATTAGACATTCTGGTCGACGGTATGAGTTGTTATGACACACCTTTAGAACACTTTAATTGATTTGTGTTGTGTTGAAGGTATGGCCACATATACAGTACAGCCATTCAAAGCCGGTTCTTATCTCAACAAATCCAGTGCTTCTGTTTTGAAGAGCAGAGGCTTAACCCTACGAAGAGGTGGATCTCCCGGTATTCTTCTATAGGACCCGGAATATGTTACGGACCCAAAGTTCTAGAATATGGAGCACAAAGTCTTGTATTTTATTTTTGTTTTGAGGCTTAAAATTAGACACTTATATGACTTCTCCGACTAAACCCCTGAAACAAACCATTGAGTCCTCTCTTTCTCTTCAGATGATATAAGTCTTAATTCAAATATTTATTGATTTAAAAGTTTTAATCAAAAACTTTTGGGTTTGAAATGAAATGAATGTTATTTTAAAAATATTTGTTATTAAATATGACTTAAAATTGAAATAAATATTTAATTAAATAAATTAATGAAATTAAAGCCAAAACTATTAAAAACTCTTTTGATTTTATATAATAATTATTTAAATATTAATTAAATTAAACCCAAATTAAGAGATTAAACTTATATTTTTGAATGAAAGTCAAATATTTAAGTCTATGAAGTTCATAAATTAAATGTGAGTATGACCAAGGTAGTCTTCTTAATAGATAATTTTAAAATACAAACAATTAATTGTTAATTCATTTTTATTAAATTGAAAAAATAAGTCTTTAATTAAATTAAAAACATTATTTACGTTTAGAGAGGTTTACATTACTTTCACATCATTTGTGTTTCATTAGATTAACATTTTTACAATTTTTAATTAAATGTTGTTCAGAAATTGTATGCTTTTCAAATAATAAATAAGAACACTCTTTATATATATGCGCTTTAAGTGCGCACAAATTATTTCCACACATAAACCAAAAGAGTAATAAATGTCAATAAAAACAAAGTCATATGTTTTATGTTTTGAACTGAAATTGAAATTATAATTAACTTTAAATACAATTAATTCATTTATAACTGAATGGTAAGTTTTTTACAATTATTAGATGTTTTGCATTAAGTTTTAGATTTGTTTTCATTAAAATATTGAAAACGGGTTTTAAAATGTGTTTATAAGATATTTTTATCGAATTCACAACAAATTAAAGTATTTTTAACTAAAAATTATTAAATAATAATTATTTTTAACTCTAAATACAATTATTTTATTCATTAATAGAAATGAATTCATCGAAAAGAGTAAAGATTTCAGAAGTGAGAGAAGAGATGGACTCAAATGTTGTGAAAAGTGGTGACTCATATGAAGAGAGGATTTGTGAGGACTTGTCTGAAGAGATTCTCCAGTATTTGTCACTTAAAGACAAACTCAGACTCGAATGTGAGTCACAACAGTTCCGGAGGACTCTCACAACTAAACACTATTCACTCGTAATCATTGAGAAAATGGAAAAATTTAATTCAGAATTCATTTAAAAATTACTAAAAAAAAGTTAACGAAATTTACTGAAATTCACTATAAATTATATCTCAATAGAAAGTATGCGGTATTTATACCAATGTTTGTCGAGACTCTCATTAAAAACACTAATAATTTTACTAAATTTGCGTTAAATACTAATAAATACAAACAATTAATTAAGGATTTCATCGATAAGTTTGGTTCAGCTCTGGTTTTACTCGAATTAGTTAACAATAATAAGAGTAAGTTTTGTTTGAAAATTATTTCTGATATTTATAGTGATTTAATTATATAATTATATAAACTATTTTTCTATAAACAGATCAACAGATTATTCCTTATTTGAGTCAACTCTCAAACATTGAAGAACTTATTGTTTATCGCATTCAGAAAACAACTAATGTTCACTTCAAACGTTTGAATATTTTATTAAATGAAGAAGAATTGGAAACATTAAAAGTATTCATTGATAACAAAATAAATACTTTAAGACATTTAATAATAGATAATATTATATTAGAAAATATGTTTGAGTCCTATAAAAATTTATTTAGTTCAATACCGAAACTCAAGAATTTATTTGATTTGAATTTCGGTATTTTTGGTGGATTAGAGGTCGGATCGAATTTATTATTTGATATACAATTCAATACTTATTTAACACAAATAGCACTGAATTGCAATCAATTGAAAAGACTTTCTTTTATTTACAAAATCGACGAAAATAATAGTTTTGAAGATCTGTTGTTATCTCTTAAGAAATTCAAAGTAGAGACCGAAAGGTAATTCACTTTTCACTTATTTTTCACTTTACTTAAGTGAAAGTTAAGTGAAAGTGACTGAGATTTTTTATACACATGAAGTGAAGTGAATTCACTTTAACATTTTATTTTCACTTTTTTCACATTTAAAAAAAAATAAATCACTAAATAAAGAACAAAATATTGCTATTTTAGTGCCATATATTTATTACCTATTATTAGATATAATCTAAGTCCTAATAATGTCAATCATTTACTTTTAAATAAATATTTTTGGTTTAATTATTAAAATAAATTACTTTTAAAATATATATACACTTTAAGTGAATTATAAGTGAATTGAATGAGAATTTTATTTACGTGAAGTGAAGTGAATTCACTTTTAGAAGTATTTCGGGCTCTAATTCAAAGCATTAAAACATTTGGGTTTCGATATACATAAACTAATGACAACAAATAATTGTGAGACAATAGAAACAGATTTGTCGACACTTTTCAAATGTGATGCCTTTAAAGAGTTGACTCATTTGTACCTCTATTTTGTTGATTCTGAAAATATTTCCGATTTTTTCCGATTAATTATTGATGCAAATAATGTGTTTTATTTATTATTAAACTACAGTTTTTAACTTAAATTAATTAATAAATAATTGTTTATTGTTGTTATAGGAATTTATTAATTACAAGATTAAATTTGATGTAACAAGAATCAATTAAATTATCATAATGATCTGACTACTAGTGTGACATATTGACCATATCTTTTAGATGATATTAGTAAAGGCTTATCTCTAAATATTAAGGATTTTTTTCGGTATTTATGTTCACAAATGGTTTTATTTAATAATTAATAAATGAAAAGAACTGACACTAAAACTATTATTTTTGAGTCAATAGTTTTGGTTTATAAATAAAAGAGAAAAAGAGATAAAGAAAATACATTTTTTTGGGTAAAAATATGTATAAAACTTGTGCTTCAAATTTGACAGCTTTTGAATGACTTCTCAAACCTATAAATTTGAGCCGAGAGTCTGTCCAAACCTATTCTAATGCAGAGATGTTTTTCAAACATTTACTGATAATTCTGTGTGCGCTCACACTCACAGTAATGGCACAGTTATGCCCTCCACCAGGCTGTGACTGCGAATGTAACTGTAATGGTGGCAATAATGGCACTACTCCCACAACGACTCCACCGACAACCCCTCCAACAGTACCGCCGACCACTTCCTGTCCAATATGTGGTGGAAATGGAACCACTCCTGGGGATCAGTGCGACAGAATGATCTTGGCCGCTGCTGCTAGATATCCTACTGTTGGTCAACGTCTAATGCAACTACTCAAGGTGCTTCTCACTAATCTAGTACAACCTATTCTTGGAATTGTGCTAGCTGGCAATAATTCACTGGAAAGGGCAGTCGTTCCCTTAGCTCTTATTCTGTGCTATATCGTAGGCCTACTTTTACTGATCTTGCAAAGTATTGGCGGTTTGGGTCTACTGGGACCTGGTGGGCTGTTGGAAAATCTTCTTGGTAATCTCCTTGGAGGTGGTGTGGGTGGTATTGTTGGTGGTATTGTTGGAGGTGGTGTTGGCGGTATACTTGGTTAAACAAGATCATTTTTCTTTGTAATTCATTTCATTTTACTGCTTAATGTTAAGAATGCTATAAATATTTGTATAAATTGTTAATAATTTTTATTAATTTATTTATTTTTGGGTATTTTTTTATAAAAAATTAAAGTCTGTATTAAATAATTTATTAATTTTATTAATTAAGTATTAAATAAAATATTAATTAAAACTTAAAATTGGATTAATTCAAATTGAATTTTATTAGAAATTTTTAATTAAATATTTTAAGAATTAATCATTATAGTCAAATTCTTAGTAAAATATTCATGTTAAAATATTAACAAGTAGATTAATATTCAAATAAACATGGTTAATTTTGTTAAATAACTTGTTGTATAAAAATTTTAAAATTTTTTATCAATAATTAATAAAAAAAGAATTAATATTTTTTCTTCAGTTATTTAATCCTTATTTTAAAAATAATAGAATTATGTCTAAAGAGTTCACAGAAGAGGTCAAACACCAGAAGAATGAAAAAGAAGACAAAAGATTAACTGTTGTTTTTGTTCTCAAAAATAATAATTCAAATGTTTTTTAAAAAAATACTAAAATTCTTAACAAAAGAATCAATTGATTGACGGCTCGTTTCAAAACAGATGAAACCCATATTTTTTGTGAATTATTCAGAAAAGGTATAAAAATTGTTGGAATCGTTTCTGAGGACACAATTTTATTTTGTTTGAAATGATATTGAGTTCAGTATCGCTCCCACTCTTCGCTCTGATCGCCGGCGCTTTAGCCTACGGTAATAGTGGATGGAATAATCCATACTATCCCGGTCCAGATGGAGGTTCAGGAGGGTCAGGCGGTGGTGGTGGAAGACCAGGTGGTCCAGGAGGAAACGGTGGAGGACCAGGTGGCCCGGGAGGACCTGGAAATGGAGGAGGCGGTGGACCCCCAGGATATCCAGGTGGTCCTGGAGGACCAGGTGGACCTGGCGGTCCAGGATTTCCTGGTGGACCAGGTGGACCCGGCGGACCATGCCCATTTGGACCATTATGTGGACCTCCAGGTAATGGCACTTGTACCAGACCACCTGGATGCAAGTGTAGCTGTACCTGTCCCGCTCCAAATAGTGTCTGCAGTGGTGGAGGCAATAATGGCGGCGGCGGTGGTGGCAATAATGGTGGCGGTGGTGGACAACAGTGTCCGACCTGTCCACCAATCGACAACGGTGGCACTCCCGGCACACCACCCAATACAACTCTGACGACTGGCTGTATTTCTCAAATCCGCTTGGTCAATAATCTAATTGGAAGAGATCCGGTGACTCTTCTCCTGACAATAGTTGGCACTCTTCTCGGGGAACTCATATTCCCAATTCTGTTTACAATTCTATTGGGCAATAATACCGTTACCGGTGCTGTTTTGCCCCTCGCAAATGGTTTGTGTTTCTTATTGGGCTTGGTACTTTTACTACTAAAGAGTCTCGGATTGCTGGGACTGTTTGGTCCGAACAGTCTTCTCCAGTTATTATTGGGAGGTTTAGGCGACGCTTTGGGTCCTTAATTAGACTCATATTGAATACAATTTATACAAAAGCATTCTTGACTTAAGCAGTGATGAAATGTAAATATAATTCAAGTTTTTTCTTGTTTTTCATTTAATTTATATTAATTTAATTTATTTAAAAGAAATTATTTAATGTTTTTTAAAGTAATTTTTTGGGTTTCATTTTTTGGATTTAAAATAAATGTTTTAAAATGTTTAAAAGTGTTATTTGATTCTTTCCAATCATTCTCTACAGGTTTATGTTTTTAATGATTGATCATGATCATTTTGAAATAAACTATTTTATTCTAAAAATTCATAATAATTAGCAGAAGTTTATAACTTACAATAATTTTATAAAATATTATATCCCTTAAAGCATACTTTCCTGTAAAACACTGATAACATTTTGTTTATATATTCTTTTCTAATTCAAATTTAACCAAGAACATTTATATTTATGAGACCAAAACTCATTTAACAAAGAAAATCCAATGACCTATAATCAATAATCTTAGTCTAGAACCTTGTTTAGTGTTGCACAATTCATAATTATCGAGGAATCCAAACATATGTTAGTTTCTTATAAATATTATTTATTAATAACGTAATCATTACAATAGAGATAACTATATTTATATTATTTTTATAATTTATCATTGAATTGATTTTTACTAGAATAAAATGGTGTTTAGAATAAGGGTTATTCTACAAATGGAAATTGTCTCCGAACAGATGACTTTATCATTGTTTTTGATCAAAAAGTAGTTATGAATCAGTTCAAGTTTAAAATATCCATGTGAATCAAGTAATCAAAGAACTCTTAATACTTTTATGTTTTTCATTTCTTTCATTAAATGTACTCATAATCGAAGTTTTAATGCTTTTCACTTAAAGACTGACCACTTCACTCTTCACAAATTAGTGTAAAATGCTTTAATGTAAGAAATATTTTCCACTTATTTGTCATTAATAAAGCAAATTGAATATTTTGAACTTTGAATTTATTTATTGTGAGTGAAAATCAATATGGAAAAATTCAAATTTAATTAACCATTTTATCATGTTCAAACTTTGCTTTAATTAACGACAAATTAGTCCAAAATTTATCTTTCATTAAGGCTTTTACACTAATTTGTCCTGGAAAAGATGGCCATTCGCGGTAAATGATTTCACCAATCAATTCTATGGAACTTAAACTTTTAAGAGAGACCAAGATCATTTAAATCCGCTACTATCGAGGAAACGTGTTTACTACTAAGTTTATTTGTAAAAAAAATTCTAATAATAAAATTTCTATTTAATCGATATTTAATTACTTATATTTTTAGTAAATAAATAAATGTAAACAAATATATTTGAATAATGAAATGTATAATGAAAAAAAATTTCATTTTAATTAAATTAAACAAATAATATGGATTTAATCAAGATAATCTAGTAAATAAGTTAGATAAAAGTGCATTTATCCTACAATATTAACTAAAGTTAAGATAATTTAAAAATATTAGAATACTTAATAGATAAGATAAACTTGATTAATCTAATGAAGGTAAATAATTGGCCCCAAAAACTCTTATTCCTCATATCATTGGGTTTATGTTTATATCAAATCTCAAAGATCAGTGAAATTTATTTTTCATTCAAAACAATGGTTTCAATGAATTTTCAAAATTTAAATGAAATCTCATTACCGGCGCTCACGTTATGTGTCGACAAACAATTTCTACTAAAACCTCAAATTTGGCTGAACTCGGATTTGATGACTCAAAAAGAACTGATATTAAGACTGAATTCATTGTAAAATATTTCTTGAATTCATCAATAGTTGAACAAAAGGAAGCCTTACATGGAGTGGAATATGTATTCATTTTTTGTCGACAAACAAATAAAATGCAAACGTATTTGTTATAAAGTTGTCTATAATATAATTTATCATATATTTTTTCAGATCGGTGGTTATAACATTTCAAATGAACTTAATTAATTTGTAAACTCTAACTAGGAAATGCTCCGTATGGGCCGATGGAATTTAACAAAAGGAAGACCAGGGTTAAAATCTAAAGGAAAAACTGAATCCAAAACTTTTAATCCAAATGTGCGTATGGCCACCATGATCAAAAACTATGATCAAAATTTTTGCAAGCTGTTTCTAAAAACCTTACAAAAGAAAGATTCATTTTAAACTTTAGCAAGATGACTACCAAAGTTTATTACTTATGAGTAATAAATTTTTTTTATAAAATCTCTAAAATTTTATAAAATAATATTCATTAGTTGACTATTTTACATTTTCCCTATAATATTAATTTTTGATAATTATCTTGCTAAAGTTTAAAATATATCTAATTTTTAAAGCTTTTTAAAGAAAGCTTTTAAAGATTTTAGCCGTGGTTATTTAGGGGTATGAGTAGCCATACGCTCATTTTGAATATAGATTATGTTCGACTTAATGATTATAACCATGGTCTTCTTTTTATTAACTACCATCGGCCCGTAGGGGTCGTTTCCAAGTTAGTATTTTTCAATGAAACTTTAAATATAATTATTCATAAATTAATAAAATATTAACTAATTCTCATTTATTTAAAGATATGAGTCAAACTGTTCTGACATAAATTATTTGTTTATCTGATCACCAATTTTTAAGGCTTTTTGTAGCTCTACTTTTAATTAATTATTGCATTTCATAACATTAATTTGTAGAAAATTCAATAAATAAAAGAGTAAATATCTAAAACTGCTTTAAATTAGAGAATAAGATCGGTTCGGTTTGGTTCGGTTCGGACTCGGTTCTGCCCCAAAAATCTCGATTAGGTTCGGATCGGTTCAAACCTTAGGGAAAGTCGGTTCAGTTCGGTTCAGAGTTTAAAGTTTAAATAATAGATAAAAACAAATTTTTTGTCGGAAAGTCATTTAATTCTCTCTCTCTCTCTCTCTCTCTCTCTCTCTCTCTCCCTCTCCCTCTATCTCTCCCTCCCTTTCTTTTATTGATAAAATGATGAAGTCCTTGGATATAATTTAATGTTTGGTTTATTTGGTTTAACAAATTTATTTATTTAATCATTTATATAGTTATCATATTTTGAAAAACTGGTGGCCATTACGACCAAGGTGGAAAACATTCATAACATTTATTGTTTAAAAGATAATAATTAAAACATTATCCTGGTTTATTTACTTAAATGCAAAATTTTGTTATCAATGAAAAAATTTGTCAATTTTTATGTAATTATTGTATTTATTTGCACAAAAAACAATAAATATTAATTTCATCTTGCTTAATTCTTTGTTATATATATTTTCTGTTTGTTTTTTTTGTAATTAAAGTTAGTTTATATATAAATGCTACCTTGATCATTTTTCATGTTATCAGTGGAAAGAATGTGTATTTGTCAGTGACTTTGCATTTAAATAATCTGCGTTTCAAAACACCAAAGTTTAGTAAAGATGAATGTATCTAGATTAGTTAAATGTTTAACTATTTTGGTCATTTTGTCACTTTTTAATACATATGGAGTCACTTCACTCGAAAATAATTCACTTATTTTTCAAAGTAGTATTCAATTTGAGTAAAAAAATGTGAAAAATGTTGTTTTTCAGACTTTACGGCTAATATTAATGAAACGATACAATTGAAGTGTCCCTTCAGTCCTCTTAAAGATAATCAGGTAATGAACTTATATTTCATTCCATTTTATTTATGAATACTTTGTTATGTTTTCTGATTTATTTTTTTATTAATATAATTTTTCATAACATTTATCATGCTAAAATCTAAGGTAACCTGGATTAAACAAAAAGACGGACACATTCTGACCAGTGGTTTCATCAAATATACAAATGATTTGAGAGTTTCGCCACATTTTCAAAATAGTAACTGGATTTTACAAATTCGAAATATCAATCAAAATGATTCCGGTATTTATAAGTGTGGAATAATTGGTTCAAAAAATGATAATTCGGTCGGATTTCTGTTTGTTTTTGTATCAAATTTTAATTATTTCTTAACATTTTTAGAGCGAAGACATCAGTTATTTTTTATTTCTCACTATTAATGGTATTTAATGTTAAATGAATTTTAAAATTTTAGGTATATTTCTATGAATTAAATTAATTTTTTACTTTAGATCCGATAAAAGATAATAAAAATGAAATGAATTTTTTAAATTTCTTGGATATGAGTAATGAGATTCAAACCGAAAAGTTAAAAGAAATAATGTCCAAGGCAGAACACATTATTAGAAGGGCAGAAGATTCAGCCGGAAATTTAAATCCAGGAGTTATTGTTAACGAGTTTTTAACGGATCCGATACCCGTCAAAGATTTCAATATTAGCGATGAGGGCGACCTCTCAAGCTTTGAGGGAAGTCTCAAGAATATGAAATTGCATGGACTCAAACAAATGAAAATCTCAAAATTATTATTCAATTTGGGTTTAATTCAACTCAAAGTTATTATGGAATTACCAGTTCTTAGTCTACAAGGAGTTTACGAAATGGACGGAAAGGTTCTATCAATTTATATTTATTCCCTTTTATATGCTACTTTTATATCTTGCTCAGTCCTAAGATTAAATACAAAGAAAATTTTGAGTGTTTTTGCTTTGGATGGGTGAGTGAGGGGAACATCATTTAATATACCCACTAAATATAGTAACAAAAAGCTAGGGCAATTCTATTTTGAGTGAATTTTTGGTATTATTACAAAATGATGTTCATTAATGAAAACAAAGAGTTAACATAAACTTCTCAAACCTTTCAAATTCCTGAAAGGTTTGTCTCTCTATCTCTGGTTTTAACTAATTTGAAGTCAATATGAGTTTAGAACTGTTTATTACTGTTTATAACATTATAAAAGTATTAATAATAAACCAATAATAATGTATGTCGGAATGCCCTCTAAAAAATAAAAAATGGGAAAATACCCGAAACTTTGAGAAAATTAACATTTTGTCTATGGACAAAAAATAGGTCTGTCGAGGTCTTCTCAAAATACGCTCTATAGCTAACTCTAAAATGGCATTCTTTAGCCATTTCTATAATACATATATAGAATTAACGTTTAATTAATTTACTCTCTTAATTCACAAAAATTTTGAGTGATTTTAAAATAATGCACTCAATTATAAATTAAATTTATATTTTGAACTTGTCAAGTTTACAAAATCCATTATTATTATTATTAAAAGATAATCTATTGTTAGGTTACATTTTTCCCATTCTATGGCGACGGAGATTTCTATATGAATGTAACAGAAATAGAAATCAATGCTTTCGGATCACTAGAAAAGAGTAGTGGAGGAACAGTTAAGGTCAGTGACATCAAACTTGAGGTCTACACCGATAATATTGACCTCCATATGGATAACTTGATGGGAGGGGGACTTATGGGCGGTATATCTAACTCTTTGATTAATCAAATGAGTGGAATGATTTTCCAACACATAAAGAATACTTTGCTAGATGAAGTTTCTTATGATATTAAGAATATGATTAATATACAATTATCTCATTTACCGCTCGATTTCCTAAAAGAAGATTCTTCTTCTGTTTTTGATGCCTTATTGGATAGAGTAAAGCACACAATAAATGAGTCAAATCTTGAGCCAATGGTTTTGCCCCCATTTAAGGATCATTTCAATTATAATGTAATGGTTTTCAAATTGAATGGAGAGCTCAACATATTTAAAGGATATCTGAAGGGTTTATCCACTTTAGTCAGAACAGGAGATATTGTCGCCACTTATCATAATAATGAGGTTATATTTGAAGCCAGAATGGGATTCAGTAATTTAACAGGTGGATACGATTTCTCAACAAATGTCATGGGTAACTATTATTTTATATTTAAACTTATCCTATGTATATACTGAAGTTGCAGTACATGTAACTGATTCATATTTTTAACCAGGTTAAATTATATAATTAACTTTTGTTTTGCTAAAAAAACATATTTTTGAAATCATAGACTTTCTATAATATATTGCATAAAAAGAACCAAAATTATTCTTAACCCTATTCATCCTTAACCCAATTCATTCTTAAGCTATTCATTGATAGCAATAATTATATGATGATAAGCTTTCAATTGGAACGTGCTAAGATTATCCATAGAAAATGTCCAAGAGTAAATATATATAAGCTTGTCATTATTTAGAGCAACGAAAGGCCTTCAGTACACTTTTTAGTACAATTTTAGTACGTATGCTATGTGACATGTGCAAGCGTATTAAAGCTATTCATATGGTTAATGAATGAACATGGTCGGTTAATACAGTAAGTATAATAAAATATTTCACTCCCTATGTACTGAAAGGCCATGGATGATTTAGAGTAAATTTAAAGAAAACATTATTCATAGAAAAAAAGTTTCAGATGATTCCTAAATATGTGTTTCAATTTATTCAGGGTTATTACTAATAATTATTAATCCATATTAGCCTTTAGTATACAAACGCATAAAAAGGTCAATAAAATGCAAACGTATTGTCAGAAAAGTATCTATCATATAAATTATCATAGAATTATTCCTATCGGTGACTATATTCTGTCCTAATTTATTCCCTTCAAAATAAAAAATGTTACATGTATCTTTTACACGAATTTTGCAAAAGTTACCTTATAATTGCTAGATTTATGAATGAAAGGTTCAATTTTATAAATAAGTTGTGTATTGACAGGTGGCGGTCCCTCCGGTTCGACATCGATATCAATATCAGATATTTCATGTTATCTAAGACTTAAACAAAGTCTTAAAAAAGGAGAAAAACCTAAAATAAGTTCATTTAAAGTCGAAAGAATTAATCATTTATGGGTTGATGTGAATGGTTTGGGCAGTTGGGACTTCATCCTCGAAATTATTATAAACTTAGTCTCCAATGCATTTAAACTATCGTTGGCTAATGCTATCAGTGGACCCATCACTCAAGCCGTTCAAAAAGAACTCAATAACTTTCCCATTACTTTCCTTTAAGATATTTTTAAAGTCAATATAATTATAAATAATATTAATTTCATTCATAGAATTTAAAATGAATTCATAGTTACGATTCATTAAATAATTATTTTATAGTTTTAATGAACAAAAATTTAGTTACTAATGTTTAGTCACTAAACTTTTGTCAATTATAAGTTATAATTTATAAGCAAAAGGGTTTCAATTTACACTACATTTCCTTTTTATATGAATTTTTAATATAAATTAAAGGTCTCATATTTTTTTTATTTAATTGAGAATCTTTTATGTTAAGTGAATACAATATTTAATCATTAAATTATAATTTAGTTTTATTTTTTATTTAAATATTAAAGAAACCGAAATAAATGAATAAAATAATATTAACATTTGATTCATTTTATTTTTTTATTAACTTTTATATGAATTTACATCAATTGGTGACTAATGAATAGATTTTTAAAATTCTTTAATTACATTAAGAATTATAATATTTTCAATAGTTATTAATGATTAGTAATCATTGATTACTAATCAATGATCAGTAATCAATAAAGTGATTAGTAATATATTTTACAATAAATGCTTTTTTTTCACTACAAAACTAGAGGTAAAGTCAAGAATAAAAAGACCATGTTCAACTTTGTATTAAAATTTATTTATAAGAGCTGTGTTAGTGTAAGATGATTAAGACTGTTGAAACATGGTCTTTATTTTTACACTTTAACGCTACTGTCATTGTTTAGGATATTAACACATCTTTTTCTTTAAATTAATTTTTGACTTTTGATGGCTTCAAATAAAAATAATTATATATTATTATAGACTAAATAATTCGAACGCTCTTATATTTCGAACATTTTCTATAAGTCAAACATTTATCTTGGAAATTTTTGAAATAATGTTATTGAAAATGTAGTCTATTAATGAAACATCTTATTTCTTAAAATTAGAGTTCAGATAAACTTCTTTTTAATACATTTTCAATTTCTTATTTTAAATCTTATTTTAACTAAAGAATGCTAAAAATCAGCATGAACATGATATTACCAAGCAGGAATCTTAATTTTCTTCATAAATTGCTGAAAAAAACAGTTTGTTATAGTAGCAAATTTAACATGGCCATTAGAGAATTGTTTTGAAATACTTAAAAAGATCTTAAAGTGATTTGAAATCAACTAATAATAAGGGTTAGCAAGGTAGTAGTTAAAAATATAGTGTTTCTTTGAATAATATTAGTTTAGTTAAACTCTAAAAGTTAACTCTAATGTTCGGTACTTTTTGTTATATTATTTTTATTTAATTTTATTAACAAATCATTAATTTATTTTAAATAAATATTAAATTTTAAAATGTCTTTAAATTGAAGTCAAATAAAATATAATGACTTGTGATTGTCTTAACTTAAACTTCTGACATAGAAATGGAGTCATTATTTGAATTTATTGTTTTCTTTTTCTTCAAATTTCTCTCTAAATGTTTTTCCTCCAAAATTATAGTTTTAGATTCGAAGTCATTTAATAGAGGTTTAAGTGATGTCTCATTTTTTAATATGAGTGAAGAGTTTTCTTCAAAAAGAGTTGTGTAAGTGAGTGGCCTTTCGTTGAGTAAACGGGTGTCGACTAATAAACCTTCAGATTTGTTGGACTCATTGCTTTCTGAATCATTGATTATATGATGACTTGATTTTAGTTTTTTATATTTAAAACAATTATCAGAAAAATACTCTAAACTAACGCTATTCAGACTACTATTAGAGATGGGATTTGTTTTATTTGAGTCCATTAAAAGTGATGTATTATTAAAAGAAATGACTTTATTGTTAAATGTTGAGTATTGCGGACCTAATTTAGTGATATCAGGTGTGAGCGCTTCTAAACCAAAGCGATAGTGTTTTATATGATTTGTGTCCCGAACTATATCTGAAATCAATGCGATTTCGGGTTTTTTCGATAACATATATTTCATTTCCATTTCAGAGTTCTTACAATCTTTTAAAATATCGATTGAATTGATTTTAGGGGATAACCTCGAACTTATTCTCCAATATTTTCTTAATCTAATTATAAATACAATAATAATTAAAAATACAACAATTAGTACAACGAGTGAATAATAAAAATATCGATTTAATTTTAATTGCTTGTAATCATTAATTATATCAGATTTTTTTGTTTGTTTTACTATTAAACTGTAATTTTGATAATAATGTTTGTCTTTAGCGGACACCAAACAAAATACAGTTTGAGTGTCAGTTGAGGTCAAATCATTGATTGTAAGATATGAGGCGATAAAAGTTGAGTTTTTTTGTTCAAAACTAATTTTATATCTTTTTTCTCTATCGAATGCCATTATTTTATCATGATCATTCTTTGAAAATTTCCATTCAATGAACGGTAAGGGGTTTCCGCTAACAATGCACTCAAATGTTATATTTTGACCCTTTTGTGAAAAGTATTCATTGGTTTTCGAATGAAAAAGTGGTGGACACCAAACCTCTTCTAAATTCAAATCATTCCACGAATGGCCTAAAAATATAAATAAATGTTTATTTAATTTTTCAAAAATCGAATATTTTATGGGAAGTCTTTTGAAGATTCGCTCATTTTTATCTTAAGTACTCATTGATTATTCCTGATATTCAAAGCAAACTTAATTTTATAACTATACTTAAATTTACCTATTTAATCTTGAATAATTTTCTATTGATAGTTTTAGCATGTTTCATTTGTAAGCACTTTTTATAATTTTTTCCTATCCTTGATTATATTTATATTTTAATTTCAATTTCAGATAAATTTTTGCCAAAAACTAAAGAGAATCTGATATCAAAACTTATAAACATTTGTCTTTTCTATTCATCTATATTGAAAATGAACAAGAAACTATTTTTATATATGATAAATAATTTTAATATAATTAGAATAAACTAAAATTTAATTAGTACTCTTTATTTATTGAATACTATTTGTACAAGGTTATTAAATGTAGTAATAGAATACCTTTAAGTTGAGGCGGTGTCAGACATTTTGGCCAAATTGTTTGTGGGATCTTATGGTTGAGAATCCATTTGATGGTGTATTTGAGTTGACAGTCACACTTCCATTGATTTCCATTCAAATCAAATGAGTGGAGGATTTGAAGATCTGTCAGAGCGTTTGCCGACAGAGTTGTCAATCGATTTGATTCAAGTTTAAGATAACGTAATTCAATGAGTCCTTTAAATGCATTTGACTCAACTGAATCGATTTGACAATTTGACAAGTCTATGTAAACTAGGTTATTTAGGTTCTCAAACGAATTACTTTTGATGACACGAATTGGATTCAAACAGAGAAAGAGTTTTCGCAATGATTTACACTTTTGTAAACTTAAAGTCGGAATTAATTGCAATAAATTATTACAAAAATCTATTTCTATTAAATTCGTTAATTGAGTCAATGAATCGTTGGATATATATTCTGAAAATAATATAAAATTAATTAAATTCTCATTTAATAATGCGCTTTAAAATATGAGCTAGTCAAAATTATACCCAGAAATTAAGTTGAAACTTATATTTTATATAAATACAAATCTAAGTAAGGCTATTTATTCTAAAGTCTTTGGTAAGTTTACATTAATTTATTAATTGATGTTATCATTGATTTTGTATAATATTTTCTAAAAATCGAATAATTAAGTTATATCTCTCTTTAAATTTTGTATTCTTTTTAAAAAATATGATATGAAATCTTCAATTTATTTTCTAATGGTTTAGATATCCTCTAAATATTGTCTGATTGCAAGATATAGTGACTCTCAAAACATAATTTCGCATTATTTTCACAAAAACCATATAAGACTTCAACCAATTTATGATTATTATAAAATATTTAAGTATCTTGTTTCATTTATGTAAAATTAATCACTTAGAAAAAAGCGTTCTCTAAAGATTATCTCTTTATTAAGCAAGGTTCATATAAAACAACTGATATATTGAGCATTTACTAATGAAATCTTTAATTTTTTCTCTAAACTCTAGACTCTAGACTATAGAAACTATAAGTTTAAGAATAGTTTAATTACAGATTTTAGACTTATAAAACTTTAATATTTTAAAATTGACCTTATTAATTTTGTTTGTTTGTCGCTTATATTTTTAATATTTAAATAAACCTTGTAAATATAATACCTTTAAAATATAATTAAAAATAACTAAACCATTTCATCCTTTAAAATGTTTGCATAAATTTCATAAAAATAAACAAATTTTTAAAATATTGGCTCAAATAATGAAAAATTTAATTTTTATAAAATAGAAAAAAAATGTGAGAATAACTTTGTTTTTGCAAGAATTCATTTTAAAGGTTTTCATTGATTTGATTATAATATAAAATATGAATAGTGTTTACCTAAATTACATTTAGACATAAAAATCTTCTGTAAATTAATTAGTCCGCGTTCTCTAAATACTTGAGCGCCCAGTCTTTTAATCTTATTGTCTGATATGTTGAGTACTTGTGTTGAAACAGGAATACCGATTGGTATTGAATCTAAACTTTTATTATCACAAAAAGCAGTCTCTTTTCCTTTAGTCCATTTGCAGTCACACATAAGCGCCGGACAGTTCTTTGCTTTAATTAATCCAATACTTGCAATGAATGATAATATTACGGTCTGTATAACTAGTTTGCCATCCATTTGATGTCTTATTCTTTTCTTATCGCTCCTCATATTCTCAATGGAATTGAAAATCAATTCTTTGATTTGATTTTCAATTTAACGAATTCCTAATAAATAACAATTCGTTTATTTATTAATATTTTTTATATATTTCAAAATCAAATTTAATTTATAAAACAATTCATAATTAAAATTAAGTTTTTAAATGTTTATTACAAAAAAACTATTTTTTTATTTATAATCTTTTCGTTTATACTTGTCATATTTGATATATATGACATTGCTCATTTTAAAAAGATGTCAAGTATTTGAGTTAAATCTTTTGATTTCTACTCTAAACTCAATTTTTCACTAAATTCTTAACAATAATTGAAAGAATGGTTTAGAATATGAAAGACTTTGTGAGGACACAAATTTAAACAATAAAAGTGTAGAGAAATGTATTGATGTTATGTCAAGAATATAGTGAAGTGTGAAATCCTAATGGAAATCAATAATCAAATCAAATTAGTTTTATTTTTGATTTAAGAGATATTTCTAAAGAAATTTAATCTTAGATTTTGTGTTGTATTAAAGTCGAAGTTTTGCTCAAAAGAATAATAAGTGAATCAAATGTTTCCGCCTTTCAATTCAAAAATGAAGGAAAGCAATGGTTGTATTCTTTCATTCAATATTCCCTGAAGTGTCTGTCAGTTCATGGAATACAAAATAAGATTTACTTTCAGAAAATCATTTATTTTTCTTCAATTTTTACATACTTTTGACTTTACTTTTAAGACCAAAAGCACACATCAATTGAAGAGTAAAATATTGGTCTCAACACTAGATTTTCATTAAAATACATAAACAGTGAAAATAGCCATCAATTCTGTTTAATGGAGTATAACCTCAACTTTAATCAATACTTTTGAAATATTTGTATCTAAACTTTTACGATAACCACAACTAATATTTTCAATAATCATTGCATATAATTTATCTTGCTTATATGCTGGAATTCGTTAAATTTTAAAATTTATAAAGTTATAAAAAGCAATAATAAAGAAAAAAAGTATATAAAGATAAAATAAATTTATTAAAGGAACATGTTCAAATTATAAATAAATAATGATTTTTAAAAAAAATCGATAAATTTGTAGTGAAATGTATTTTTGATTATAATTTTTAAGCAAACGTTAGTCATGGAAACATTTTTTCACATAATTCATAAACATTTCTTATTAAATTTATCATGGTTATTTTTTTAATTTATAAGAAATTAATAAGAAACTGCATAAAAATGAAATAAAATTCTTACTTATTTAATATCAAGCTATTTTTAATAAAACTTTATATACTTTTTATATACTCTTTTTTATTAGTTATAAATTATAACTTATAAAATAAAACCAATGATTTATTGCGTAAAAGTAAAACATTTAGTCATTTGTTTTAAATTTAATAGAAGTTTTAAAAACATATTTTATTTTATTTGTTTTTAAGGCAATGGATTTGTTTAATCAGTTATTAATGAAAATCTACTTAAAATTAAAAAGTTTAACCAAGATTACTTATTTTGAATTCCCCTTACTAGGGAATATATCGAAGTTGCCGATGGAATCTAATAATAAGAGTAACATGGTTAAATTCTGTAAAGAAAGCTGATTAAGAATCTGAAGTTAAAATCTGCTTATGGCCATTTTAAAGACTAAAATCCATGATCAAAATATTTGAAAGATTCTTTGAAAAGCTTTCAAAAAGTTTTTAAAATTTTAAACTTTAGTTTAATGTTTAACATTAATGATTAAAAAAAATTATCATAAAATCTCTATTGATTTTTATATATGAGTTTATTCATTAGTTAAAATTATTTTACATTTTTTCAACTATAGATTGACATATCTTTCTAAAGTTTAAAACAAATCTTTCTTTTCTAAGCTTTTAAACGAATCTTTCAAATATTTTGACCATGGTATTTTAGTCTTTAAAATGGTCATAAGCAGAATTTGACTTCAGATTCTAAATCAACTTTTTTCACAGAATTTAACCATGTCACTCGTATTATCAAATTCCATCGGCAACTTAGATATATTCCCTAGTTAGAGTTATATGTTCATAACCAGTAGTTTATTGTTTGAGTAATTTATTTCAATTTTTGTCTCTCCTATCGTTTATTTTGCATTTTCTAAACCAAAGAATTTTTAAATGACTCCAAAATTAAAAGATTTGTTTTTGAAAAATTATAAAATATTAATAAATAATTTGATTTAAAATAAAATCATAAAAACAATATAAATTTAGTTAAATAAATGTTTGTAAAGAATTACAATGAAATCATTAATGAAAGGACTAATTGTCAATAGTAGTAATACTACTGTCAATCGATTTATTTACTATTTTTCTCTATACTATTGGAATCTCATTCTTCCAATCCTTAGAGTCCTTATTATTGGAAAAGTAATTGCTTTTAATGTTTAGTTTTAGAAGAATTTAACAGAAAAAATAGTATTGAATTGTCTAACTTTTTGTTTCTCTCAATCATTTAACAAATAAACAGATATTAAGCTTTGAAGTCAACCTTTACTTTTTATTATATACTCTCATTCGTAGACATTCTATAATTAGCGGTCAAATCAAAAGCAGAGAATAATAGACTTCATTCGATAGATTTATATGAAAGAGTTGATAGATCTGCTACTGGTCTGCACTTGTCTTTAAGGGGTTTCCACATCTTCCGATTAATACAATTTTTATTTTTTTTCTCAAATGATTTTTGAAATATAGATTAAATAAAAGAAATATTTTGTAATATAAGTCAAATTTATTTGTATTATTTCTATAACTTTTGAAATTAAATGAAAGAATTGTATTGAGACACTTGTGAACCCCTTTTCTAACCTTAAGAATTATAGCCAATAGCTATGGTTTCGAGCATTAAAAAGAGAGAACAGAACAGTGAAGAAGAAAAAGAAAGAAAAAGACGAACGCAATAACTATAATAATAGCGAATGAGTCACATATAATAAGATATGTCGGAATATTTGAGTCATTTTGGCATTAGATTGTCTTTAGCCTCAAATATCAATAAACCAAATGTTCGTCTGATATAACTTTGGCTTTAATATTGATTTGCCTCAACTAAAACTACTCCAAACTATTATATGAATAACTCATAAAACGCGTCAATTAATATAATATTCTTAAAAAGTTGTTTTTGAGAATAAAAGTGCAAAAATTGGTGCAATTGATTGCAGACTTTAATAGAATAAAGTTTAATATTTGTGGTTTATTTGCGGTTATTGTAAAAAAGATATGCCTTTTGTTTGATTTCTGGATAATTTGTTTGATAGTTATATTATAGAGAGTAACGACATAAATGACAGAACACATGCAATTAAGTTCAGTAAAAGTTTATGACACGATTTGTAACATCGATAGCATGAATATCATCATTGGATGAGACCATTGTCTGTGTCTTTGTTACACTTTTCCATTATATTTGATATTTTGTTTTATCGGAATTTTCATGTATTGCAGTTTGTTTAGCACTGTTTTGGACTGTTTGGCACTGTTTCGCACGCAAATCAAAAATTTCCTTCACTTCCAGTTCAGTATTTCTTACATTTTGTTAGTGAACGATGAAAAATACTGTCGACAACTGAAAAAAAATCAATGAACCAACGATTACTTTATGTCCTCCTGTTTACACGTGAGAGAGAGAGAGAGAGAGAGAGAGAGAGAGAGAGAGAGAGATTTTACAATTTGTTACCTCCGGTATTAGAATAATCAGAAATTTAGATATAAGTTTCTGTTTTATATGAATATAGATGTAGTATAGTATGAATCACATGTTATACAAATTTACATAATAATAGATTTTAATTTGATAAAGGATTTTAGAAATTATTGTAAAAATAATTTTATTAAACAAGTTTATATCATTCAATTAATAATTACGAAAATTATATTATTTAAATTTAAAATCTTGATTAAATCCAATTAATTTAGCAAGCTCATTTTCGTATATCTTATATTATAAGAGTTATAACGCTTGCAATGATGACTTTTATATTTGATTCAAATTTTTAATAAATTTGACATCATCGTTCTCGTTTATAAACCTTGCAAGTTTTGAAAAATTTAATGATTTTGATATTCCTTGATTATTTTGTTACTTATAGAGATATTTGAAATCCAAAGAACATGTATCGGCTTAAATTTTATCTAGGTTAAAATCAATTTTCAATTTTGTTGACACATTCAATATGTAATAAAGTGATATCACATTCTCTGCTTTTAGAGCAAAGATTTCTATAATTTTTGTATAATTTTTGGGTCGAAAAAATTAAATAAATGCATTGAAAGGATTGAAAACAAAATTGATTTCAAATTCGGATATTTTCAGATATTTTATTTAATATAAAGAAAAGCCATACTTTTATTCCTATAAATTGAAAAAATGTGATTTTATGGAAATAATATTTTCAAAACTATTCTATATATAAAAGAAAATTTGTTGTAATACTTTGTAAAACTATTTATTAACTAATATTAACACATTTGAAAGCTTACTCTTAATTATTGTTAATTTTCTTAATTAAATTAAAGTAAAAATATTAATATTCATAATTTGAAACTCAAATAATTTGAATCTTTCAATAATTGTGCTTAAAATAGTGAAGTGACAAAATTTAGAAGTTTTAATTGATAATTTATATACCTGTAAGGTTTGTGCTGAATTTGTAGCATTAATAAAGATAAGGGTTTTTGTAAGAACTGGTCAATAGTCTCTATTTATTCTCCGGTTGAAGAGTTATAGACTGATTTTGAGAGGCTTAAGGAATGGCACTGATTATCCTCGGCTTTCATTATCAAGTTGTGACACACAATAAGGCAATGATTAAAGTCATGATTGGATTGAAGTTAAACTTTTCCTTTTGTATAGAGTCTTAATAAACACTTAATTTATTTAATTGATTACAAACTCTAATATTTTTAATGAATAATATTTAGTCCCAAAAACTATTGATTACAAACTTATAAACTTTTGTTAATAAAATAAATATAATCGAACTTCAAATAAGAAATATATTCACAATTTATGACATTTTTGGTAAAAATTTAATTAATTAACGATAAAATTTTGACCACAAATTAATAAATAAAATATTTATTAATAAAATGCTGCGAATATTTTTAGAATATGTGTAATGAAAAATACTTACATTAATTAGAAGTGTCACTCATTTGTCACTCATATGTCACTCATGTATTTAGTGAGTATTCTTTAAACAATATTTAACTTTTTTTGCTTTGAGATAATTATTTCAATATTTAATATAATATAATTAAATTGAATATTATTGACTCAAATATTGATTTTAAAAACCCTTTTAAGAGAAGACGAAAATTAAATGCAAAAACTAGAGTTTGTTTGCAATCATTTGAAGTCAATTTTCGGTATATATTTATTGATATATTGAAGAGAATACGAGAGAATCCAGTATTGCATTGAATTTCTTTACGGATACCATTCGCCTGACACTACTCTTTCACATCCAAAACGCATGCGATTCGGGTCACTCACATCCTCTCTCTTTTCTCTCTTTTCTCTCCTTTCTCTCCCTCTCCTCTCTTCTTAGACCTGTAAAATGACTGAATGACTTTCAGTCTATTTTATGTTATATTTTTTATGACTTATATCTATTGAGTTTTTCAAATAAACTCATTTCTCATTAAGTTTTCTCATATTTTTTGTTTTCTAAAGTATATGATATACTAAAATCATATAAAATTTAAATAATATAATCTTAATATTCTTTTATAAAAATCTCTCCGAAAAAGCAATCAATATTATAATTTTTATTAAACAAATCACCCTTTTAAAAATGTTTGCCATAAATTTCATAAAGATTACAATTTTTATTTCCCATAGAATTCTAATAAATGTTCAATTTTAGACTAAATACTAAAAAATCCAATTTTTATGACTTTATAAGAATTTTATTTAATAAGTGTGAAAAGTAATATTGTACCAAGTTACAATAAGTTATTTTAAAAGATTCTGATTGATTATTTAAATTAAATAAACCTTATTTATATAATTTTTATTTTAGATATTTTGCAAGGTAAATACAGAGTCATGTAAATGCAACGTGAATTCAACATTAATAGTGATGTTCATGTTTTTGAAACACAACTGTATTTCATTGAAATAGACATCATTGAGATTTGCATTAATCACTAAATGTAATACAATTATATAATAAAATCTTGTTTTACTTGAAAGATCACATTTCATTCAATTGGTTTTATATCTAATATAACTTAAATAATTAAAACTAAAGGAAATGTGGTTTTGTTTAAAAATCTGTTTTTGATATGACATCGATTTTTAGAAAAAGAAACTCATTTAGACTTTTGATCCAATTTTTCATTTTCTAATATAGACTTTAATTTTTTCCGCAACTTCTCATCCAAACGAATGACTTTTTCCTGTTTTACGAGCAAATAATGAATTATTTTATTGAGGATTTGGGAGAGAAATAAGAAATTTTGTTCAATAATTCATCAAAAATCAAAACCAATTTTTCTCTTTTCTTCTTCACATTTAGTTTAAAGGAATTTCAGTTATTTTCAGTGTTTGAACGAATTGAATGCATTTAATGCATATTTGTTAGACATATGACAAATGATTGCTAACAAAAAAGAAACGAATGTTAAACATAAGAATCCTTAGAATATTCTATTGGCAGAGACTCTGTTTTAAATTAATGGTAATTCACTTTTAATCAATTTTTGGATATTTTTAACTCTAAAAGTCAGTTACTATCGAACCAATCATTTGAATCCTTCGGAGAAAACTAAGCGAACACTTCTTAAATTAAAAGACATTTAATTCCTTTTTTTGATTTAAAAATTTTTATTTTAAACTTAACTGAAGTAAAGAATTATTACTCAATCATTCGTATTATGTATTCATATTTGTTCTGAAAAAAAATATAAATAATTATAGAATAATATAAAATTATTAATAAATATATAAATAAAATATGCAAATATCATAAAATCATTTATTTAAATCCAACAATTCTAGTTCATTTTAGTGAACTTTATTAACAATTATTTGATTAAACTATAAGTTTTGGATACTTTTATTAATAGTCAAAACAAGATTCAACGTCACAATTATTAGTCAAAACTATTCATAAATAATATAATTAATGTAATGGCAGTTGACTTATGTTTCAAATTAATTATCAAAAATAGTTAAATAAAATGTTTTTCAAATAAACAAAGTTCTTACAGTTCTGTACAGTTCTATACAGTTCTATACAGATAATTACTTAGAAGTTAATGAGTTTGAGTTACCCAACAAATTGTTCCACAAAAATGCAATAAAAAGGTGACTCCTCTTAATTTTATTATCTTGTTGATAATTTCTCTAATTCTAGACCTAAAATACATTATTATTAAGAAAATATATTTAGCCTATGATTTTGATTTTTATAACCAGTAATATCTATTAAAAACCATGGTCATCCCTGTTATAAACTTACGAATAGAACATGTTCAAACTAACAATAAATAATTGTTTAATTGTTAATTTATAAAATAGTTAATAATTAATTTACAATAATTAATAAGTTTTACTTTAATTACTCAAATCTTTTTTAATCCCTTTGTTTTGAGACAAAAGATGGCACTTAAAGTGTTCTCATTTATAAAAACAGATTTATTTGTTTACATCCGTTTTACACGTGTTTTGCATTAATCGTATTTTATATTTGTTTTTAACGTTTGTTTCGAATAAATAATTGAAAAATTAACATAAATTTAGTGTAATTTAATTGCAGTGAAATGTCTAAACAGTTGGAGAGAAAACCTGAAATCAATTGGAAAGAAAAACACAAACAAATAAAAGAGTGGAAAAAACAAAAGAAATTAAAACAAAAACACAAATTGGAGTCAAATGAGAGTCAAATTGTGACAGAAATTCAAGACAACAATCAATCAAACATTGAAATCACTGATGACTCAAACCATCAATTAGTTAATGAAAGTAACACAAATGGACGCCAATGGAGTGTCAGTATTGGTGTGCCCTCGAGTATTGTAGACAACGCACAGTCACCAGAACTGAAGAGTTATTTGATCGGACAAATCGCCAGATCTCTCGTAATCTTCCAAATCGATGAAATCGTTATTTTCGATGAATACGCAAAACAAATACCTCTTAAGTCTGAAAAAGATTTTCTCTTAAATATTAATTTAATTTTTGTTTTAGTGATTCATCTGAAGAAGGATTTCTATTCGACAGAAGGAATGCATCGATGGTTCAAATGATACGAATATTGCAATACTTGGAGTGCCCTCAATATCTTCGCAAATATCTGTTTCCTATTCAAAGAGATTTACAGTTCGCCGGTTTGTCTCACATTACGTTAATATTCATCTAAAACTTGTTTTTAGGTCTTTTGAATCCATTGGAGTCAACCCATCACTTGAAAACAGAAGATTATTGTGTTTATAGAGAAGGAGTAGTCATTAACCGTCCCGTCAAAGACGGAAAGGGTTCATATGCTTATATTGGTTTACAAAATGATGTACAGATAGACAAACGACTTGAGCCCAACGTAAGGGTTACCATCAAATTGAAGTCATCAACAAATAAAAAGAAAATGAAAGGAATAGCGGTCTCACCGTCAGAACCCCGAACAGAAGGCGGTCTCTATTGGGGTTATTCCATTCGGTCCGCAAAATCATTGAGTTCTGTTTTCTCAGAATCGCCTTTTGATGGCGGGTATGACCTCACAATTGGAACTTCAGATAAGGGACAGAATATCGACACTTCTATAAGACAAATACCCAAACATTTTAAACATTTATTAATAGTTTTCGGTGGACTTAAAGGTCTCGAAGCGGCTCACGATTCAGATGAAAGTCTTTCTGCTGTTGAAGAGACCAGAGATTTATTTGATTATTATTTGAATACGTGTCCAAATCAGGGATCAAATACAATAAGAACAGAAGTACTCCATTTTAACTTTTGATTTAATTTTTAATTAATTTTTTTTTGTTAATAGGAATCCATTTTGATTACACTCTCAGCCCTCAGAAAACGTTTATTTAGACATAAATAATAAGTAATTCTAACTTCAAATTAAAGACAATAATATTGTAAATTCAAATAAAAATTGTATTAAATATCGTTTGAATACAAATATTTAAAATTAATAATGTTTTTATTCAATAAACTTAAGTCTGTATTAAATAATTGTTTTATTTGTCATTAACTTAGAGTTGAATTCAGAGTTTTGGAAGAATTTTCTAATCACCTCTAAAATTATAGTTATATCATATAATTTATATTTCTTTTCACAAAATAACCAAGCTTAAATGGAAATTGAAGTGACCAAAACAAAGATGAGGATTAAGAGAGAGAGAGAGAGAGAGACTGACAGACAGCCTGACAGACAGACTGACAGACCGACCGAGAGATGGCTATAGATAAGACAGGGTAAGTTATAAAATATTAAACAATATTTCATATTTTTAATATCAATTTAGAAAAGTGTAACAAATTAATATACAATTATTGTAGGAAATACTTATAAATACTGAGAAATATATACTCTTTTTAAAAATATATATCTTTTTAAGAGTGGAAAATTATACATCATTTAAAATTGTATCTAGTAAAAATAATTTTAAAAATATGATCTTAAAATCCATTAATTTATTCTTAGTAGTAATTGCCTTAAATAACACATAAACTCTACAAAATTACAAAATTTTCTGAACTCATTGGTATGTGTGGTGTGAGTCCCCTCCGAACCCCCTCTGAATCAACTTTAGTTCTAAATTTTAAGTGAGAGTCCGGTCCCTCCGATTTCATTCTTTAATAATATTAAATGAATATACGATTGAAATATTCAATCATTTATTCAATGCATTCCATTTTGCAATTGAGTTATGAATTAATGTTTTACTAAAAATTGTGTTCTTTCTCTTTGACTCCCCTTTAGATAATTTTTAGAGTTTATTATAAATATTATTTAAATCTTATTTTTACATTTATTTCAAAAATGATTTGATGTAATACTAAACGACTGATAATATTTAAACGAAAATGAGATAAAGATTTGATATATATTTGGTATTTACCCAACAATTTATTAAATCACTGCTATTGTTAAGTATATACTCCTCCTTCTTATACACATATCTTTACACCTGAAGAATATGAGTGAATAGTTTAGAGAGAGAGAGAGAGAGAGAGAGAGAGAGACTACCTGTTGAGGCAAACAGTGTATTTTACCTCATTTGTGATATTCTGTGTTTGCACAGAATATTCTCTATTTTGTGTTCTCTTTGAATAAACGCCATTCTCTGTACAAACAATGAATAACATTATATGTGAAGTATAAAAGTATTATCATTATATGTGAAGTATTTTATTTTGTATTACATAAAAGTTGAGATTTTGCTATTCGTCAGAATATCTGAGAATATTCTGTTATTATATGTTTTAAGTAAACAGTGTTCGAAATCCCATCGCTTCTCAATATTAGTTTCATTATATAAAAGTGAGCGCTTTTTCGCTCAATAATATTATTGACGAATGATTTTCTGATTCAATCAAATGTTTGTATTTAATAAGACTAAAGAGTTTCGTACACCCGATCGAAGGGCTGTTTTACAGCGACAACACAAGTGTTTAGAGAGGACTCACAGTAATCCTGTGCCCGACAATCATCGACCGCCTAAACCTCAGTGTAAGATTAATTTAATTAAGATCATTTTAACATTTGTAGCTAGAACAAGTATCACACATACTTATAACTTCTATAAATTATTGATTAAAAAAAATATAACCAAAATATAATTGAATTTTGAATTGAATTCTAAAATCATTTTAGGTTTAGAAGACAATAATTTTTGATCCAAAAGTCATTGTTTGACAATAAAATGAATTAATTCAATCAAAAAATAAAAATTTAAATTTTTTTTTCTCAAATTAGTAAATAAATACTTTTAAAAAACATTTCTTTAACAAAATAAATAATAAGTAAAATATTTTTGATATTTTTTCAAATTACATTTTAGCTGAGAGGATACTCCTTGGTAAATTTATTCAAGTTTAATTGCATTACTTGTTTGAAGATTTAAAAATCTTTTTAGAATTGAAAGTTCTTTTATAGAATTCTTAATTTTACCAAATGTTATAGAGTATATACATGTATAGACTAGTATAGTGCATAAAATTTGGTTCTACCTAGAACTTTATTCTAGAAACAAGATTTAGCACTTATTATATCTTAAGTTATAAAAGGATTTAAATGTATAGAAATAGATTTAATATAAATTTATAGTCAATATATAGTAACTATAAACACTGTTGTTTATAGAAATAGGATTCACAAAAGCTTTAAAGCTTAAAAGCACTGGAATATTAAGAGCTATAGTTTTATACCATAGAGTCTATACTATAGACTCTATAGGTTTTAGAACTATTAATAGAATGTTTTTTAATTTACTTTTAATAATGAAATGCTCTTAAAGTAAGTAAAAAAGAATCTGAAATTTTCTCTGATCTTAGTTTAGTTTATTCTTTAATTTATTCATTAGAATTTAGTCACGAAAATAAATTTAGTAATTTTTTATTTTACCATTTTATGAAATACTCGGATATTTCCAATTGAAATGTTATTTTCTATTAATAGTTTTCGGAAATTAAGAAAAATAATTTCCGATAATATATTCAAATATATAATAAATTGATTCAATGAAAAATAAATAAAGTGTTCGCTTGATTTTAATGAACCGTCAATCAAGTTTTAGATAATCACAATGGCTAAAAACGGGCTCAGAATGTAGTCGTAATATACAGAGTCTAAATAAAAGTAATTCTATCGCTAAAAATATTTCTCTCAAAAAAATTACAAATTATTAGAAATTATTTTTTTTTTAAATAAGAAATTTTCACTAATAAACTATATTTTCTGATTTTATTCTAAATTTGTTTTAAGATTAGATTGTTTTCACAAATTAATGTCAAAAAAAGAATTTCAGAATAAGGAAAATATTTCGAAGAAAATTTAGCAAGGAGAACCAATTATACAGTAGACTCTCCCATTTGTGACTCTCTGAGTTGCGAAACTCTCCCAGTTGTGAACTTTTTCTAATTTTTGAAGGACTCGCTATACATTGCAA
>JAQFZM010000453.1:0-32551 GCA_034695785.1 Galumna obvia
TATTAATATATTATTATTGTTATTATTAATATATTATTATTGTTATTATTAATATATTATTATTGTTATTATTAATATATTATTATTGTTATTATTAATATATTATTATTGTTATTATTAATATATTATTATTGTTATTATTAATATATTATTATTGTTATTATTAATATATTATTATTGTTATTATTAATACATAAAATTATTTTTATAAATTCTATAATTTTTTTCAATAAAAGATTGATTTCAAATTTATAATTTTTCTTGAAAATTATGCTTGGGCAAATAAACATTTGTTTAAATAAAAATAATTTAAATTGATTAAATATGCCTATTAATGTTCAAAAAATATTATAACCTAAAATTATTTTTAATTTAGTAAATGGAAAAATATCAAAAAATTATCTAAACGTAGAAATAATAAAAATATTGATAAATTGTATTATTAAATTAAAATATATATAAATTCTAATAATTTTTTAAAAATGATTTAAAACACATGAATCGCTTCAAAAATAGTAATTAAAGTATAAATTAATGAAAATAAATATAAAAGCTTTCCATAAATTTTTGTTATTGTTTTTCAATGCAAAATGTAAAAATTTTGTCTTTATATTAAACTTTAAAAAAATATTTTTGAATATTTTTGACTCCATATTCTTGAAAATATTGAAGAAATAATTTAGTAAATAAATATTTTTAAAAGTCAACTTGGAAATATAAAATCAATATTATTTTTTTCAATATATAGATTATAAATTCTATTAGTTTTTTCAATAAGAAACATATTTCAAATAAATGATATTCTTGGAGATATAATCTTGATTAAATAAGTATTATATTAATTCATAATGATTTAAAATAATATGTATATAGAGTTTTACAAAATATAAAACATATTAATGATGAGATGAATATACATATGCTCAAATACATAACATAATTTATAATTTTATTTTATTTAATAAAATGAAAAATATTTCCTTTGAATTGACTTATTTTATATTTATATTTAATAGATATTTTTAAAAATAAAATATAAATATATTTTATTGAATAATATCATAAATTACAATATAATAAATAATTATTTTATTATTTTAAACTTTAAATTGTATAAATATTTGAATATTGAAATAATAATTTTTATTATTAATGAAATTTTATTTTAATGAGAATTGAATAATATGTCATAAATATAGTTATGATCTGAAAGAGAATTAAGAATTAGATAAAAGTCAAATAAATTTGTCTCACATTTATAATATTTTCAAAATTAATGCTTTTTTCAAACACTTCTAAACCAATGGTTGACTTCAAAACTCTATTCATATATAACTGAATCTATAATTAGTAGAAAAAATTTAATTTAAGTCATTATAATAAAATTATATACTTGAAAGTTATTCCTTTTGGTAGAATCTTTCAAAACTATTCCATGAATTAAATGAAGACTCCGTTTGGCCTCGATATCAATCATTGCAATCAATATCGAGAGATATAGAATTAATGCAAAATTTATTAAACAAAATATTATATAAATGATATAAACGAATAAATTTATCGAAGAATTTGTGGTTAAAGATAATAAATTAATAGCACAAGGTATATAGGTAAAAGTTGCTAATTTAAAAGTTGGACCAAGATATTTACTATAAAGTTTAACAGAATCACTTATATCATTATGAAGTTTAAAATAGTTTTGCAATGTATTATTATTTATACTATTTAATGATGTGGAAATTATTAAATCATTGTTAATTTTCTTAAACAATTTAATATTAGCCTGGCAAATAAATATAGCAATAAATAATTTTCTCATTATAAAACTTAAACCGATATATATTTCAAAGTTTATATAATTATAATACAAAATATAAATTAACGGTTTTTCGATATATAATTCATAATTTAAAAGATTCATTATAAACCAGAATATCAATATAAATACTATAATGCTCATTCTTAAAATTTGGAATATTCTTGCAGATTTATCTCCAATTTTTCTTATACTATTAATGAATTCAATATCATTAAATTCATGATAAATTGTTTCAATTTTAGAAAACAAAAGAAAATAAAAGAAATAACCAATGAATTATCCTCGTCGTGAACAGTGAGTGTGCGGGTGCAAATCGATTACATATAATACAATTTACTACATAAATTAAGTGAAAAATAGGAGAAAAAATTTCGCAAATGGGAAAAAATAAACAGAATTAATGAATAATAACCTGTAATTTATACGAAAAATAGACAATAACATAATAACAACTGAAATAAAAATCAAATTTACATTTTTTAACGCTTATCTATATAAGCAGTAAATTTAAATTTTTTTGACTAAATTTAACATTTTAAAAAAATTCTATTTTGACTTAAATTCCTAGTTTTTTCGCTTAAATATGATAGAATGCGTTAAATAAGAGTCAATTAAATGCATAAAAGCAAGAAAATACCCATAAACACCTATAAAACTACCTATTTTATGTTTGGCGGCCATTTTGAAAATACCCCCCTTATACTCCCCCTGTCGCGAGAAAAGTAATCAAAAATAGCAATACCCTCCCCCTGTCAAGTTGACCATGGCCATTACTGGAAACGAATGATAGAAACGCATAAAAATGTAATATTGACAGTTTTTAAAAGAATTTTTTAATTTTTTGATTTTTTTTTGAAAAAATTGTAGTTTAAAAATGCAATAAAAAGCATACCCCCTCTAAACTGGGGGTAAAATTGTTGGTATACCCCCCTGTGACTTTGGTCCGTGTCCATCCCTGAGTATTACCAAAACTTTTAAAAATAAATTTAGACATTCATTGAGTTTTTTTAATTAATGGAATCAAATTTTCATTTTAAAAAATCAATTCGTGTTTTCATATTTTTTAAATTATTTGTCATAACTTCTGTTTTTTTTCAATAATACTTTAATAATATAGTAATGAAAAAGGTGAAATAAGCTCATGAAATGTGACCATGTACCAATTATATCAATTATTAAAGCATTTCTTAATATTAAACGATCATGGAGAAATGATTCATTTAAAATATTGTTTTATAAGACTAAACAAAATTAGGTAAAGATGAGTGATTATATTCAGTATTCATAGCATATTCAATTGCAAGTACCAAGTATATATACAAAAAATAGCATTTACTCAAAAGAATAATACAGTTTTGTAACACAAGTTTTTGTTAAATTAGACTTGAAATTATCAAGATGTTATTAAATTTAACTATTATTTATTGGAAAAATTATTTATTTAAATTGAAAATAATAATAATGAAATAACATCTTTCAAGTGTTTAATTTTGATGTCAACTCTTATAATAAAGTAAAAGCAATTTGGATGAACTCTTGGAGCCACTCTTTTGCTCAAATACATTGTACAGTAGAACCTCTATAACTAAACCAGAGTCGGGAAATAGTAAATAGGTCGATATATAGAGAGGTTAGAAGTGATATAGAATGACATATCTTGTAATTTATATTTCAAATCTCCATAAAATATATAATTGTTTAGTAATTAATTATACACCTTAGTAATTGTATCTAATGATATAAATCAAAGATTTTTCTACTTTAAAGCAAATCAAAGCATTCTTTACTTATTTGAAATAAGTTATTTCATTCCCAAACTTCAAGAATCTCTGATTGACTGAATAGATTTGATGATTAATGCGCTGATTCGCAAATATTTACTCTTTTTGATGCTTTTGTCTTGAAATTGGGTAAATTGTGGTAATTTTTTAATACAAAATGATTGGGAAAAGGGTTTGAGGTGAAGGTTTAGTGGTATTTTAGTTATAGAGATTTTAATGTAGAATATTCTATGGATACATTCTATGGATAACGATCTTCCAACTCTTCCCTTTAAATCAATCTTCGCCTTCAAAGTAATGTGTTTTGCAGTGAAACTAATTTAGAGTAAAATTAATTCTGATTTTTGTGTTTATTATAATATCAATGTTTTGTTTATTCAAATCTTTTCTGAATTTCAAAATTAATTTTTCAAAACAGAATTTCATATTTATTCTGAAATCTAAAAAACTTTGAATATTTATTTTGAATTCCAAATAAATGGCGAACAAATAATTTCCAATACTTTAAATTTTAAAGTTTAAAATTACGTCAAAATGTATTTGTGAGCAATGAGTTATTGCTCGCAATGTTTACTTATTTTATTTAATATTTTATAGAATTTAATGGTAATTCATAATTTAATATGTTTTCTAAATAACCTAGTACTTCTTATATAATGGACATTATTTTGACCTTTTATGTTATACTCTACTCAAAGTTTGCATTCCTTTAATGCATTTTCGATTCACAACATTTTTTAAAAATCTTAAGAGCTTTGAATGTAAAATGGTTGCTTGATGATATTTATTTGTTGAATTAAGGAGTTTCTAATCTTGGTAAATGGTTAACATATTTCTAAGAGTGACTCACGTAATGCATTTCAAGTGTATGAAAGCATATTTGCCATAATATCATTGGTTTTGTCCGAATAACTATTGAGAGCACGTTTTGACAAAAATTTAGAGGAAATACATTTGTTGTCTGCCGTCTCTTCCATCGAATTGCAAGTACTTCAAGAATAGCTTTTTATAAGATATAAACACTAATAGAAAAATTGCAATTTTTGACAATCAGTTGAAAGACTATTGTTTTCATATTTAGAAGATTTCCAATGATTTACACATCAATTATTCGGACTCCAGAAAAGACAAACATTTATTTCTTAAAACTAATTTATTTTTGAAGTTATTTTTCTTAAAATATTTATGAAAATTATTTGAAGACTTGACTTAAATAAATAAATTTTTAATGTAATTTAACTTATGTTTAGATTCTATTAATATTCTATTTATAGGCGTATAACAAGTCTTATTCGATGCTATTTTAAAGTTATTCCTTTGTTATGAATATATGGGACATTTTAATATTGTGCTTGTTTACTTTATTCATAGTTTTCATAATTTTCGTGTTCTTTCAATAGTCAAGTGATACCATTTATTATTCAAATTATAGTAAACTTTTCAATTGAATGAAAATCAATTTGTTATGAAAATAATGGTTTGAATAAAAGAAAATTCAAAATAATTTCAATTCGAAGATAAATAAACCATTTTTTGATATCAATTTGAAAACTTAACGTCCCATTACGTGCCTTTTACTCGTTTTCTTAATACTTAATCTTAACTAAAACTATTTTTGTAAGTAATTGTAATTATATATTATATACTTTTAAATTTATAATAATGTTTTCATTTAAAAGAACTAAACTTGTGTTCAATCATTTTTATTATTTCCATAAATCTTTTCTTTGATATTATTGTTGATAAAATTCACAAAACGAAAAGTCATAAATAAAAAGATATAAACAAATATAATTGATTTAAAACACCTTAATTTTTAAGATCAATACATTTGGTTTTAGCGAAAAATTATGAATTAATAATTAATTTAACAAAGAAAAGGAAGACAAGAGAGGATGAAAAGAAGGCATTCAAAGATTATTTTCACAAACAGACAAAAAATAGTGTTTACTTTTTTCATTGATTTTAAGTATTTGAGACGATTTATATCTATTTAAGACTATTTATGTAATTTCAGTGAATGTCTTATATTATAATATTTATTGAATTTATTTGAGTTTTAATATTTTTAAAAGTGATTTATTATAATTATAATAATTAGTTTAATCTTAATTTTATGTCAAAACATAATTTACAAATACTCTAAATAATTGGAAATTTGTGTCCGATAGAGAGAGGACTAATTCCTGATAGAGATTCGAATCGACCTCTTTTTCTAATACTTCATATATACATATCATTTGATGTTTGTCTGGCTTTTGGCTCTTTTATCTTTACTTAACATTTCTTTCAATGTTTGACAACAAATTTGTTTTAAAAGATTATTCGCTAATGTTTTCATTAACACAAATGAAAATCTCTTAAAATAGTGACGAGATTTCAATAAATTAAAGACAATTTTTGTGATTAACGTTTAAATTTTATGCAATTTTGAGAATTATTTTATTAAATGAGTCATTACATACTTAATGTATTTCCTTTCTTCAGCTAAACTTCAACCAAATATTAATTTTGTTTCCAATTTTAATGATAAAACCGATACCATATTTATGAAAATATTCTTTTTTAATGTAAGACTGAGAATACAAAAATTTATTCATAATTCCTTACTTTTTATACATTAAATAGGAGTTAAAGGACTAAAAACTTAATCGATAAGAAATCTATAAATAAGAAACTCTGATATTGGGTTCGCCTTTTATACATGAATTTCTAGTCGGCAATTGTTGAGCTCTATTGCCTCTGATATTAAAAAAAATAATAAATATCATAATATTGAGCTTGGCCAATTGAAATTAAATACAATCTGTATATGAAAAATAGATGCGACCATTCCTTCAATGGAATATTTAGTCTCAAAACTTGCATTAGTTTAAAGATTTTATGAATAAAATATTATCAATGAATTAGAATAAACTTATAACAATGAGTAAAATGAGTAAGATTATCTATTATGAATGAATAACAAGGTCAAATTTGCAAGGAAATAACTATTTATTATATGTATGAAAATAAAATATGTATTAATATTAATGGGATAATTTCACCTTTTTATTCATTCATAAAAAATTCAAACAATATTTTTGAAGATAGATATAAAAAAGTGATTAAATTATGGAACACCATATAGTATGGCATATAGTATAGGGCCAATACTTTACTTATCACTTAACAATTAAGTTTATTTAATAAACTCTTATACAAAACTAAATTCTTTTGTATTTAAAAATTTGTATAAAAATTGTTATACAAATAAACACTTAAAGCAAATTAACTTCAAAATACATTTTAAAATGAAGTGTTGGTCTAAGGTTTCCATATTTGTATGTCTTTAATGAACTATTAATTCGAAGCATTTGTTATATTTGTGTAAACATTGAGTTTAATTAGATTTTATTAAAAATTTTAATAATTTTCTGAATTTAAGGGATATAAATAAATTATTGCAAGCATCCTGTTTATAGTTACCATGCACATTCCTTTACTGAATCATATTTGTTATGAAAACTCATCCTGTTTAAACGTTATAAAATATTGTACTTGTTTTTATTGATTAACAGTTAATGATTAACTCTTTTAGTTTTTATCTCTCTTTATGTTCACTTAATATTCAGTCTAATCAATGTTTGTAACTCTGCACAGTTTGTCAAATAAAATATTCTAGTTCATTTATATTTTAATTATCATTTCTAGTGCCTTCATTATTATTAACATTATTATCAAAAAATTATTAAAATTAACAGTTATTCATAACTTATTAAAAATAATAATTTATCAATAAATTGTTGTCAAAACTTTGTTTATACATAAAAATATATAAATATTATTAAAATTAATGGTATTTAATGAAAATGAAAATCAAAATTTCAATATTATCAATCAAACGTTCTAGTTGATCTATAAAGTTTAATTTCTTTAGTGGTCATAGAATTAAGTTATGAGATAGGTTAGTTCAGTTTTTAATATATTTAATGGTAGTATATATTAAATTTAGCAAGGATTTTTAAATTTTATTATGTGAAAGTGGATCAGATAAAAAGCAGAAAATTTTAGCTAAAAGTTTATAAACAATTGAAAATTGTATTTATTTTATTAACTACTGATAATTGTTTTTTATTTTTAATATTATTTTGCGAATAATTAATATCAAATAAGTAGATAAATATGGAGTACCATGATCATTTTAAATAATCAAGTTTTTTCAAACACATTAATAATAGATACTCTTTTGCTTATTTTGTTGTAATCTTTAAGTGGTCTTAATTTTTTCCTTAAACTGTTTTATGTTTTAATTTATTATTTGATTAAAATTTATTCAATGAAAAGAAATATTTTATAAATTTTGTTTATATTGAATCCAATTTTGATTCCACCAAAAATAGTTATAAAGTAGTAAATAATAATTGAGTAAATGTGATACTTGGTCATTGTTTTGATTATTGTTTTGATCGTTGTTTTGGTCACTGTTTTCGGATTTTTGTTGCTTTTGAATGAAAGCGTGAGAAACGAGACTTCGAGACTTCTAGACTTCGGGCTAATAACTATTTGGATGACATTCAAAGTTGTAAAATAGTTGAACTATTCTATGCTCTTCAGTATTATTGTAGGAAATGATAGGGAATGGTATGCGATGACAATGCAATAACAATGTCTATCATGAAATCAGCGCTCAATTTGACCATATTTTTCATGACTGTTCGACACTAACAAAACTGATTAGATTTTATGCGTTTCGATTCGAAATACTATAATGTAATACATATACCGCTGTATAAACTCTATTCGTGTTTCAATTCTTCATCCATTGTATGATTGCGTTCACAAAACATATTTTGTTTGTTTTTTCTGATATTAAAGAACCAAAACTCTTAGTGACAAACCATTCACCAAATAATTTAATAATATTATATGTATTATAACTTTAAATAAATACTAAATATTTATACCGGCTAAATAATAAATCAAATATTCTTAGTGCTAACTTCTAAGCTAGGTATAATCTATTGGCAATAGACTATTGTTAAGCATGCTTCATTTTTCACAATAACATCTATCGCTTCTATTCCTTTATATTCAATGAATTCAACAAAACTCATTGATTTTATTTGTTTACATTAAATATATTTCCGTTTTATTTGATTTTTCTCTTTTATCACTTATTTTTAGTATCTTTTAATTTGTATTTGGAATCAATTTTACAGAAAATTCTATTCAAAAAATAAAATTAAGAATAGAGTCCACTCATTTAGTAAACACTTTATTTATATATATATTCAGTATAGATATCTTTTATTCATTAAATAATTTATATAAATAACAACTTTTTAAATTTTTTTTCCAAATTTTATCATTTTTTTACTCTAATTTTAAAAGAAATTTATAAAATATAGTCTATATTATAGTTAGTGATGAATGTTGTGGGTGAGCTAATTTTTTTAAAATCGGAGGTCATATTGGGTCAGATGAAGTTTATTGTAGACCAAAATCTAAATTCGGAGGTCAATTTCGGTCAAATGTATGAAAATCTGCGAAAACAGTATTAATGTACCCTAAAGGGATACCTACGGAAGTTTTTTTGTGCCTACTATTACCACTCAATTAATAATTTACTAAATTAAAATATAATAAAAATAGCTTGAGTAGTTTTATAATAAAAATCAAATAGAAATTTTTAAATTTTGCATGCCTATTTTTCTAATCTAATCATATTGAGAAATATAAAATCACATATCGATTGACTTAAAACTAGTTTGTAAATAATTTAAAAATTAATTAATTAATTTTAATATATTTAAAAATATATATATTTTATTTATTTTTGAAATTTTATAAAAATGGAGAAAATAATATGAAAAATATTTTATGTTTATAAAATCTTAGTAAAATAGTTATCTGGGTTAAATATAATTTTATTGGAATAAATAAAAGAGTAATAATTTAATAAAAAATATTATTAGGTGTATCAAAGATGATGTAGAATTGAGATGAGGGCAACTTTATGAACACAACTGTATTTTTATTTGAGGTTTTTTCCAAATTTTAACACAAATTTTTTTTATATTTTCGGTCAATTTCGGTGAACTGGTTTATCTGACCGATAAAAATTTTTCAAATTCGGCGGTCATATTCGGTCTAATTCGGTATCTGACCGAGAACATTCATCACTAATTTTAGTCAAAGACCGATCATATGAAGTAATAGGAAAATCAAAAATTGTTCATAACATCGGTCAGTTTATAAGATAGGTCATTTAATTATTATATGTAAAAGAATTATAAAAAATAAAATCACTACAATTTACTGTCAATTTCTATAGTTACAAATATTTAACACATTTATTAATTTTATTTTGAATTTGAATTAAGTTTTCATTAAAAACTATAATTAAAAAATTATTTTGTATTTAAGAATAGATTTAACAACAAAATCAATGTTTTTCGAAATTCTTATGTTTTGCTAATTTTATGGTATAATTCTTTAACTTTCCATTAAGAGAATATCGAAATTTTATCTAATTTTGGAGACATTTTTTAAAAATTCAATTAAATGTAATTAACTTTTAATTCTATAATCATTTATTATCTGTTTTAATAAATTCTAAATTTGTTGAAAATTTCATTTGTTCCTCATCTAATTGAAAGTCTTTGAAGTTTTTGGCCAACATTTTGTTAGAAATCAGTTTTAAAATATTTTACACAAAAATATAAAAATGGGGTTTAATAAACAGTTTTCTTATTTTCATTACTTCATACGATCGGTCGTTTGGGTTTTGATTTTTAGATTTAGTTCATAAAAAATTTCAGATAATAAGATCAGTCTTTGGCTGTATTACTGAAATCTATATAAATCAAAAACACGTATTGATTGAAATATATTTAAATAATTTATGTGATTATTAGTCAACTTTTTAGAGAAATTTAGCTACAGATGTATTTCAAACATTTTTTCAAATATCATTTCAATTGTCTAACATATTCTTTAATTTTGGTGGACATAATTCACAACATTTTTATCTTTGAATGTGAATCTTTTAACTTTAAAAGTGAATCATATCAGAAATGATCACAAGGATGATTTCAAAATTTACGACTCACCAAAACAAATTTTGGCAATTTTTGAATGAAAACTACATTTTTAAAAAAAATAAGGTTTAGAAGGAATAGATTTTAAGAAAATAGTTTTTCATTTTTAAAACACAATACTATTTTGAAGATTAAAATTAATGTTTTTTTGGTTCCAAACTTTAAATTTTATATTTTGTAATAAAAGACAAAATAGTCTAAAAAATATTTAATGTAAAATTGCTCCCAAATCTCCCTATAGATACCTTGCAATTCCTGATTTATCATATGTGAAATAATACATACATTTATAATCTCTCACATTTTAATGACTAAAATTCGAAGGTCAAAATCTTTGAATGATGCTTTTGAAAAGCTTTTAAAAGGGAATATAAATTTTAAATTTTAGTTACATTATTAGCAAAGTTTTCTATTATTGAGAAAATGCAAAATAAAATTCAAGACATGAATAAACTTGTATAAAAATAATTATAGATTTTTTAATCAATTGGTTTATTAATCATTATTAAACATTGTTTGAACAATTTTAATCTTGTTAAGGCTTAAAATTTATATTTCTTTTGAAAGCTTTTTAAAACAATTTATACATGATATTTTAGTCTTTAAAAATGGTCATAAACATATTTTAATTTCAAATTCTGAATCAGATTGTTTCGAAGAATGTAGCTAGAACAGTGTTAAGGCTATTATTTTTTATGAAATTCTGTGATTTGATTCACGAATCATACATCTGTACATGTATGATTTTTGAATGAGTAAACAAACTCTTAAACTCATATTTTAAACGAATGAAAGAAAAAATTCTTTGAATGAAATATATGTAAGTTCGGACTCATTAGAAACAGACAACTGATTTGTAAGAATGAATAGTTATCCCAACTTTTGGTTTATTCGAGAAATCAATTTATATTTCGTTTGAATTTCCATTTCTTAATGATTTAAGTCATTGTTGTTTGAATTTTATCGATTGAATAAAATATATATAAATAGTATCGGAGACATCATTAAGCTTTTGAAGATTCTTCTGAACTGATTTTTTGTTAGACATTGCAATCATCTCAAAGATAACTATAATATGCGGTCATTACTGACTGTGAGTCCCGTCTCACTAATAAAACCTCATTTTTACAAAAGAAGTTTTTTCTTTCAATTTTTAGTTCTTTAAGAATAAGCGTTCGTTAAGTCATCGAAAATATTTTAAAATATAAACACTTTTTATTTTATATATATTTTTTAATGGAAAAGAATAAATAAAGACTCTTATTTTCCAAGATTCAAAATTTTGTTACTTCACATTAAATTCATTCATTTTTTTTCATTTTAAGTATTCATTTATTATTTTTATTTACTTTTTTTTAGAAAATTTGGTGTTATTTAAAGAATTTAGTCTTAAATTAAATTTCATTTATGAAAACACATTTAATTCTTTGATTATAAACGACAACCGAAACACAAAATGAGCTCACGTTTAAAGACACATTTCAATGGCTTAAATACTAAGTCTTATATTACAACTTTAATTATATTAAGATAAGTTTACAATCTGTGACAAAATGTGTTTCATTAATTAATTTCTGCATTTTAGCATTTTTGACGACAAATGATTGGTCACATCGTTTGAGTAATTCCTGATAACTATAAAAAAATATCAATTATGATATACAGAATAGATTCTATAAATTCACTCCTTTTAAACAATTATGTCTTTTATGCTAAAGTTTTTGGTTTAAAAAAGTTTTCATATGAAAACTTTTCTAAGATATTTTCAGTTCAGGTATTATTATTATCTACACAAATATTTCTCAGATATTATTCTTAAATATTACAGTTTTTATACTGTAGTTTAGTCCGAATGACATTTGCTATTCATCCATATTATTGAAAGTAAAAATGCTTTTCATCCGATATTAATTTGCTTTTCGTCCCAACAATACATTCAGTTCTCAACGCTTTTTTATGCATAGAATTATATTTCATTCAATCAAATAGCAAATCATTCGATTCGTACGAAGGCTGACAGTGTTGTTGGGACGAATAGCAAATTACTAACGGATGAAAAGCATTTTCACATTCAATAATAAGGGTGAATAGCAAATGTCATTCGGACTAAACTAAAGAATAAAAACTGTATAAATTATATTAATGTATTCGTGGAAATCTCATAGAGTTGAATAAGGGTTAGAAAATGTATATACAAAGAATTAATTATAAGAAACAATTATTAACTATGAAAGGTCAATTAGAATTTTTAGTAATTATATTATGCAATTTTTGTGAAACTTTTTTGTTTGTCTGAGTTTGTGGTATATCATTGAAAAGCTTATGAGTAGAGGAACCCATCGATGAAACACTGGCTTGCATGTATCACCTAGTTCAAAAGATGAGATATGCTCTTTTAACCCTATAATATATAGGAAAAAGGGAATATTAATACTAAATATAAATAAACCTAGCCATAATCTAATCTGACCTAATTCTAATGTAAAAAGAGTATAACTTTCAAACAAAGGTGTTTTCTTTAAACCATTGATGTCTACTCATAAGCTTACCATTGATATACGACAAACCGATAGATGTGTTTTCAAATATTAAAGTACTGCCAAACAAAGATTAGACGCAACAACTTTTGACACTTTGATTAAACCTAAAATAAAGTCACTAAAAAAATGTTGAGTTTTGGATAAAACGGTTTTATAGATTTAAATTCGATGGAATCCAAACAATTTATTTTACAATTAAATCAAAAAAATATTTATTGCATCCAATTTTCAATCAATTTTCCAATAATAACAACTTTTTCCCTTTAAGTCTTATAATGGACTCCTATTGGGGGAAATTGTATCAACATAAGTTTATAATATTTTGTGAATATTCTTTCTTCTTAAACAATTCTCCTGGAGATTAATATCTATATTTTTTTCAAAAAAATTGTCGGGGAGTTTCTTAATATCACTTAAACTAATGAAACTAGATCACTTCTGTAGAAAGTCGAGTAACATATTCGCAAAGATAAATATTACATTATTTGAACATGGTAAACTCGGGACATATACTGACCCCTTAATCATAGAACAAACTATATATTCCGTGATGAGTGACACACATATAAAGACAAACATATTTATATAAATACACTTGGTCTTTATAGACAAATTTATTATAAGAAAATAATGAATTTAATTATTTTTATAATTAAATAAAATATTTTTCTATTTATAAAAAATTACAAATATTTTAGTCAATAGTTTCGTGTTTTTCAATAAGATTTGAGTAAAAATTTATTATTATATTATATGTGGTTTAAATAGTTATCGATTTCAAATTTACTCATTTCAATAAGTGAATGCAATTGTTCATGGTAAATATTTGTAAAAGTTTTTATATGTATAATATATTCTCTAATGTATTATGAAATCAACTTACTCAAATTAGTGTGAAACTAGGAAAATGTGAAGCAATACTTATTTTTATTTATAGTGAGTGAATAATTATTTTAATTAATAAAATTTAAAATTAACTTAAAATCATTGATTAAAATTTAGTAAAAAAAAATATTTAGTCGTTAATAAATATTAAAAATTTAGTGAAGTTTACACAAGTTTTTCATTTTCTCGTTTAATATTTTATTAGTAATAAATAGAAAAAAATGAATTAATCGTTTGATTTGACTCAAAATAGGCATAATTTTAAAATTCATATCAGATATTTTTTGTCGACATTTCTTATAAAAATGAAACAAAAAAATTATATTAAAAAAATATATTTGCATTTCTTTAAAAAAAAGTGAATTCTTTAAAATAATATATAAATGGAAAGAAAATTATAAAATGAATGTTAAAAATCATTTTTGTTTAAATTGTTTTAAATATAACTTTGATTGACGTGAAAATGATTTGAAATGATTTTTCGTTCGAATTTAGTTATTCTAAAATCAAATAAAACCTTAAATATTAAAGTTTTAGACGAAATACAGTTCTAAATAGTTCTAAATAATCGATAAAATCAATACTGACTTTAGTATTGCTTTAATCATTTGAATGAAAAATAATGGTTTAAAGTTTAAACTTTCTTTTCTATAATAGATATCTTATATTTTATGTTAAGACTGGGTCTGAGCTCCAAATCATTCCAAAAAGACAGAACTAAATCCGAGTCAAACATAAGATGAAAAAGACGTTTAAAGCGCTATTAAGAGCCGACGGCCACTAAACTATAATAATGGTCTCAATAATATCTTTAGTACTTTTTTACAATACTTTCGTTTAAACTTCTATTAAAGTTATTCTATTTCACTACAGAGACGGTCACTCCGGACTCACTCCGGATGGCTATTCTTTTGCATTAATTTTTTTTGAATAGAACTTTGAAATTGATATTTTTAGGACCTATTAAGTTTATTAGTCAAATTCAATATTGAAATAAATTATAATATTTTAATTTTAGATTATTTTAAACAATTATTTGTAAAATTAATAAATATCTAAAATTTATTATATTTAAAAAAAAAATAGTATTCCGAAAGACTCAAAAAGAAGCGGAAATTTCCTTTAAGACTTGTGAACCCATTTTTCATTACTATTTAGTCCTTCAGTTCTTTGTTGTTTTGCCATCTCTGTCGTCAAATCAGTTTTTTCATTCTGTGCAGCACTTCTTCCATTTTCTTAAGGAAAACCCGTGAGATAAAAGTTTTGAAACAAAAGTTGAATCTTTGACACTCCACACATCCAAATGTAATTTGATATCCAATAATTTGAGCAAATTTTCAATGATTTCTGTAATCCTTAAAAATAAAAGAACTAAAGAACTGGTGAACAGAAATTGAGCCCTTATTTGTTGCTTTTAAGCGGTATATTGTTTTTAAACAACAGAAACTTTTGCTTAAAATCGATTACATTTAGTGTCAATATTTTAACAGAAAAAATATTTAGTATTTTCTTTTCATAAGTTTTGAATGAATGACTCCATTAAAGTAAAGTTGCTTAAAGTCTATCGTTTCAGTGAAGTTTTACTATCATTTCATTATTCATATAAATGTTTAATATATCATATATTTTGCATAAGTGTTGAGACAAAACCATTAATGATTTTCATATATATTATCAAAATTCTCAGAAATAACTCTATTTTATGCTTTGGTTTCTTTTGTTTTGTTTAAAACATTTCTATCAATCATTTTATTGGACTTTTTATACGAATAAATGAAATATTTTGTTGAGTTCACTGAAATTCAGTTAATTTTAAGATTCATATGAAATCAAAATATAATGTTTCGAATATAAGAAATAACAAATTTTATACATTAAGACAACTATTTATAAGAAGAATCATTTTTTATATTCTCCAGAATTAGAATAAATCGACTTCTTTTACATTTAATGATTTCTAGGGCTGAGAAAAATGTCTTTCCTTATCGACCGGTCTATACATCCAATAGACACTACGATATAGATTTGTTGCCACTATTTCACTACATTTACACCAATAAACAATTGTCTGATTAATAATCAGTGATTATTTCACCGATTATTAGAAGCAATTCAATCATTCATTTCCTAATTTTAGTCCATAGAATATGTGATAATTATAGACTGCAATCAACTGTAAAAACATCCATTTTTTAAACTTTATTTACTGATTTTATAAATCATTTAATTACTTAAGAGCTCTAAATATTTGAGAAATCGTTAATATTTGAGCTAAAAATTAAAAAAGTGGCGATAATTTGTTTCAATAAATTAATTCGATTAAACGATAATTAAGACATAAACTGATAAAAGGGATGCCTAAACTGCGCTCTACCTATCATTTGTTTGTTTGTGAATCACTGAGAAATACATTAATTCACTTAATTTAACGAAACAAATATAAATTAATCAAATCTATTGTAGAGAACAGTCTCTCGGCTCTGACTTTAATTACAATCGATTTTGAATTTTATTCGTTTAAATGAATTCAATGTAAATCTCATTATTTTAGTAAAATAAAGTGATAAACTGATTAATAGTATCTTGGTAATTTTGATTAATATTCTCATGTTTTGCATTGAATGAATTCATGTGAATAACAAATTTGTAATTTTATTTATATTATATTAAACTTAAGTTCTCATTATTTTTGTGTTGAATAACATTCAATAAATTTATTATAAGTTTATTCTGAATTTGGCTTTAAATGAGAGAATCAAAGCCTTTGAATATATTTAGTAAATGAAAGCAAATGAAGTTTAAAGACTAGTATTAAATCAGAATTGTGTTGAATAGCATTAGATGGTTGTGTCAGTCCCTTAAGGAATATTTACATTTGAAGAGTTAATGGCTATTCTAATGTTTTGTTGTCAGGAACGCCACTGAACGCCACCGGTATTGAAGATATCGTGCGCTCCTCTTTTCAAAACTAATTGACTAAACAGAGAATATGTGCTTTTTAGCGAACATCACAACATTCTTCTCTTTGACATCAACTCATCTGAGCTCAAAGTCTTATAGTTGTCTCTCATGTCTTTTATTCATGGATTCTATTTTCCAAATACTAATCAAATAATAGTTATTAATAACTCAGAACTTATTCGAGTTGAGAGATAACTCATTTTATAAACACGAAAATCTTGTCTTCTATTGGAATAATAGCCACTTGGTCATTTATTATTGCATACCTACATAAACACAATCAAAGACTTGAAAACATAGAAAAATGGATTTAGAGATGACTAACAATTCAACGACTAATATAACACTTCCAACACTTCCACTTTGTCTTAATCTTACGATACAATCAGTAGAAAATTCATCAAAATATTTGTGTTTATCGAGTAATGGCTCTTCTGAGGCCTCAGAACAAACTGTTGAAGAGGAATGGAAATTACCCTTCAATTTATGGCAAACAGTATTTATAGCGACGTGTATTGGAATTTGTATAGTAATCACAGTTTTAGGAAATATTCTCGTTTTGACCGCATTTGTGGTCGAGAGAGCCATACGACAACCCAGTAATTATTTCATCTGTTCTCTGGCCGTTTCTGATCTTCTCATTGGTGTCATATCAATGCCATTCTATGCGGTTTATGTACTTATGGGTCGCTGGGAATTAGGTGCCATACCATGTGACCTATGGCTTGCAACTGACCACACCGTATGTCTTTGTTCAATATATACCGTTCTTTTGATAACTATTGACAGATACTGTTCCGTAAAAATTGCCGCCAAATATAGAAATTGGAGAACAAAGAAAAAAGTGTTGTGGATGGTTGCCATCACCTGGATCGTTCCTTTTCTAGTCTTCTTTATTAGTATTATGGGTTGGGAACACTTTGTCGGTAAAAGAGAGTTAGAGCCATATGAGTGCGCCGTTCAGTTTCTTAAGAATCCTGTTTTCAATACTTCACTAATTATCGGCTATTTTTATGTGACTATTATTGTGCTGTTCATCCTTTACGGCGGTATATATAAGACGGCCAGTGATATGGCCCGTAAAGCAGAGGCCAAACAAAAGAAAATGCAAACATTAGTCTCAATGAGTCGACCCAATGAAACTAAACCGGGTATTGTTATCTCAAAAACCCAGAGCACTCTTCTTAGTCAGGATAAGCCCAAAGGCCAGAACCTAACGACTGCTCCTAACGATCAGAATGAGAGCATTCCTAACAAAAATCTGGAGACAACCAGTTTTAATGATAAAAAAGATAATTCTGACCAAGATAGATCCAGTTCTCCCATTTTCGACTCCGATGAAGAGTCACCGCCGACGCAACAGTCGGTTCAGATTAAGGCCAAAGTGAAGACTAAAACGCCTAAAGTCGGCAAAAGTGGCAAAAATAAAGTGAGTGCCAACACTTATAAAAAGAGTACAGCCATTGAAGCAATCATTCAGCCCCAGTCCACTATCACTGCATTAATTCCCAGATCACCCATAATAACTGCAACCACTAAACTCGATCTGATTCCTCCCCTAAATTTAATTAAAGACAATTCTTTGAGTGCATCCAAAAGCAATACTCAACCAAACGATACAAATAAAAAATCTGTTTTTATTTCCCAACAAATGAGTAACGAAAGCGAAGACCAAACCCTCGATCAAAATGAAAGTTCAATTAATAATCAGAGACGACCAGAACCGCCTTCGACTCTTGACATAAAACCGATAGTCAACGAAGAGCCACCCATTCCTATGGAAGCCAATGAATTTGGATTTATTAATCAATCGACGAGTTTTGGCGTCTCTTCCAAATACAGTGATTGTGGTCCTCACGAGAGTGAGAGTGGCGGACATCCACTTGAAGTTAATATCAGTAATAAATGTTCTCCGATTAATGCAAAACAAATGTCTTCGACTTCAATGGTCTCAACATATGTGGACTGCAATATAGCGGACAACTCAAAGACCACGACTCGATTAACAAAAGTGGACGAATTGCAGCCAATCATAGATAACGAGCCTTCGAGTGCTTCGGCCGTTAAAGACGGCGATAATGATTGTGTGGTCACTAATGTTAATATGAATAATAGCGACAACAGCGCAAAAAAGTCTCCTTTGGCTCAAACTTTGAGCAAAAAATTACGAAACGGGAGACGAAAGAAAGAGAAGCGCCAGAAGTCAAAGTCTGAGAATAGGGCGCGAAAGGCATTGCGAACGATATCATTCATCATGGGTGCTTTTGTTATCTGTTGGACTCCATATCACATAACATCCCTAATCGAAGGCTTTTGTTCGGATCGGATCAATGGTTGCGTAAATAACCATCTCTTTTACTTCACATACTTTCTCTGTTACGCCAATAGGTTTGTAATTAACATAAAATAATTAAAATATGTTTTTGTGAGACATATAATCGTGAAATTCATTAATTGGTATTACAGTCCACTGAATCCGTTCTGTTATGCGCTTATGAACCAACAATTCAAGAAAGCATTCGTCAGAGTATTGCGCGGAGATCTACACAGGACTTAATAATTAATTAATATGACCAAGACTATATTTTTAGAATCTAATTGACTCCACAAAAAAACATATCTGTTATAAATGTTTTGACATTTTTAGCTCCAATTATTTGAAGCTTCGCTTAACGTTTTAATAGATTATGTGTTTGAAAACTATACGAACAACTATCGGATAAATTGATCGTTGGTTGCTTTCAGTTGGTTTGAGGTCCATTTTATCATCTATTTATGTAAATAACTCCAACTTATGTTTAGTTCCCATTAATAAAAGTTTAAATGATTTTTCAAAAATATTGTCAATTATATAAACCGATAGTAATTTGAGGCCAAAATTGAGACTCCATTCAAACAATTTATTAAAATAATTGGTCTCTTAATTCAAACTTAATTATAAACTCATTAATAATTATGTAAATATTCGTTAATTTATTGTTTATTTAATATTTGTTTGTCTTATAAATTGAAAATTTAATTGTTTGGCAAAAGTTATGAACAAATATTACGATCAAAGTAGTCGTTGTTGTCATTAATAGACAAATAAAAGTTATTAGAACATCAGAACATCTTGCTTTAATTATTTACAATTACTGCACCTAGTAATACTTGCAATTCAAAGCAATACTTGCAATACTAGCAATAATACTATAATAATAATAATGGCTTTTATTCCGAATAGTTTTGGTATTTAATCCAAAATTAGTGTTTCAGTGATTTTGTTTGTATTATTGGCTCAATATTTCTATGAATTCAATTTTATTGGCTTTTTATCTAAAATGAATTTAAAGATGATCTATATATGGTCTATATTTGATAAAGTAAATGATCTAGAACAAAATTGATGGAAAAGTATTAGAAATGGTTTATTTGATTTTATTTAAGTGATAAACGAATGAATGAATGATATAAAATGCGTTAAAATCAATATTAAGAAAATGAGTGAAACATTAATCGACTCTATATATAGACGTAATGTTAGACAATATTAAGGCTCAAACTTAATAACATAAGAGATTAAGAGTCACAGTAGAGGACACACAGATTAATAATGTGAGTGTCGGCGAGCAGTGGACACAATATATGATAAACAATTTAATGTATATTAGTCTCAATCTTTCTTTTTGATCTTCTTCTGCAATTCATCAGTCGATTGATCCAAAGGACCGCAAATATATTTGCCTTTACTGTCAAAGCAATGCATGTCATAAAGACAGTGATCAATGGTATTAATGCGTAAAACTGATACCTCTCAGGATTAGTGGACACCCAAAAGTCATAAACTGAATCTTTGAATCTATCGGATGTCATGGCGTTGCCGTTGGGGACGTCCTCTTCCTGTAAGTATATATTAATGCATATTAACTGTTGTAAGTCTTATAACTAATTTTTAATGTTATTTCTTACGATAAGCATATATTTGAAGTGTTCCTCAGCGTTAGTCGTATCCATTTTCTGATTCGCCAAATACTTCTTATAGTCTTTTATGCAAAACAATCCGTCTTCTGATTAAATGACAAAAAAAATTAATTAAATGAAATGATTCCGATTATTATAATGTCTTCTATCGAACGATACAAAATTCATTCTTTGAAAAGTTTGTTAAAAATATCGTTAATGACTTAAAATAGAGTAAAATAGAAAAAAGAGGTTTAAAATAGTACTGACTATTGTGATCACTGCACAAGAAAAATAGGTGTAGATATGTCTTCAAGAATTCAGGCAATTCTTGATGTGTTTTAGTGTTCTTTCCAAGAGTTTCAAAGAATTTAAGCCATTCATCAAATTCCACGATAGTGTCCTCCAAATTAAAAGGTAATAACAATTGAATCCAAAAGTAAAAACAGTTATATCTTTGAGAATAATTGCAATCTATAGGAGAAGACATACTTTATTCTCGTCGGCATAAAATGTTAACTCATTCCACCACTTCTCGAAAATAGCTTTCCATCGATCGAACACTTCCTTTTCTAACTTTCCTCGTCGTTGTATCTTGGCAAACTTCTCGGCCAAAAGACAAAAGTCATTCCAAGTAAGAATACCGTCGCCGTCGGCGTCTTATATATACAATATTAAAACAAATTTATATTATTTTCAAACACTAAATACTCGACTAAATACTGACCCCAAAAGTTTAAAAATGTGAATAAATGTTTGTGACGTAAAGACATCTAATTTCAGTTTTTAATGATTGAAGACAACTATAATTTCCTACAATTAAAGATAAATTTCAGTTCATTTTTATTCAATTATTTGAGAAAATTAGAGAATTCCGAAATGGATTTCAATTTGATAACATTATTTGTCATTTATTAAAAATTTTATAATTTTTGATTCCCTTATAAATTTAAATGAGTACTGTCCAATTGAATATCGCCATGAGCAATTCAATAATTCTAATGGGAAATTGTTCTATGAACTTTTATATAATAAATATATCATATTTTAATTTATGTATTCATATATTTAAGAGTTAGTTATTTAACGAAAAATAATATAATTCTTATTTTCATATTATGTCCTAAAAAATGAAATATTTGTTCAATGCAATGAAAATTAAAAATGATCACCATGCTCAGAAATTTCTCAGATATTGTTTAGCCATTTCTCGGTCGTTCTCGACATATGATAACTATTTAAAAAGTGAGTATAAAATTCCAGTTATAATACATTTGTTGAGTTCTCTGATGAGGAGAATACAGATCTGTATTTGAAATTTAGAAAATGAAAGCCATTTATTTGGGTTTTGTTTGAAACCAAATCCTAAACCATATGTCATAAATTCCTGAGAGAATCTTTAATTCAAAGAATTGTCATTTTTGTGACTTTATTTTTAAAAGTTGTGAAAATTGTCACATAAAACAAAAAGTTATGAATTTATGATTTGTTAATAACTCAAAAACTCTGTATTTTATTTAAAATAATGAATATTTGCATAAAATTTAAGCATTTTTTGTTATCGACTCATATTCTAAACAAAAAAGTGGTTAAAAAATAATCATTAAATATATATTAATTAAAGTTTGAAAAATCCGAAGAGATATTCAATTATAATAATAATATCCGATTAATTAGACATTTGTGGCAACAAATTTATTCAAAGAATTCTTCATATCTACTAATTTGGTGATAATAATGGTTTTCCTCAACACAATTATCGATCTTTTGAAATGTCATCGCATTAATCATCTTAAAGACATGTATTAACCATAGAATCAAATAAAACTGAACTGAACTGAACTAAACTGAACTTGCTTATTAATATAATTATAATAATGATTAAGTTATTTGACATAAATAAGTGGACATTAATATAAATATGATTTTATGTCTCTAATAAAATGAATTAAAACCTATATTTTTATAAAAGACTTGTTTTTTGTTTTCAAATTAAATGGTATTAAATATTGTTATTTGATTAACATTTGATATATTTTTTAAAAATCTTATAATAGTAAAACTTACCTAGTTTCAATTCCTGGAATTGAATAGTTGTTTTCACTGAGTTAGAGGATTTCAAATGATTCTAAATTTTAAAATTTTCACTTTAAGTTTACAAAAATAAGAAAAACTGAAAAGATTTTTAAAGTTCAATGTTTAGAATATGAGCTCACATTTGGATTTATCTTATTTTCATTGGATTCCTCACAATCTCATCACTCAAAAGACTATATATTTTGAGTTCAGTTATAATAAAACAAATTCTTTACTTTTGTCACAAAATATAAGCCAAACCCTAAACACGTCGTTAATTTAAGTTTCATTAAATTCAATGTTAATAACAATTCACTGATTTTGTAAATCGACTGAAATATCGTATAAATATTTTGAATGAAATTAAAATCAAAATCTCTTATAATTTTATCATTTATTCGATAGTAATTAAGTTATAAACAAAAATAAACAAAAAATCAAAGAATATTCCACTTCTTATCGATGGAGAAGACGATCGTCTCAAAGCCTTTTAGAGTGTGGACTGACTCCGATCACAATTCTATAATTAGACTCATTTAACAAACTTTTCTTTTTTCAAAGTTTAAAAAAATTTAAAACAAAGTTCGTATGTTTTGTGAGTTATTATAAAACAGTTGTCACTCTTAGAGTTCTTAATTTATAATCGTTTTATAAGGGGTTATATATTATAATAGTTATACTTTTTTTTATCTTAAATTCTTAGTCGAAACTATACTTAAGTGTGAAGTTTGTCGTTTGAATTACTATTTTTTACGCAAAGTTTGGGAATAAACAAAAAACAATCCAATGATATCCTTTTAAGAAAATATAAAAATAGTAAATAAATTTGCTTGCTCAATTACATTTTTACTATTATAATATCAAATTTCCTAAAAATTTATTGAGTAAACTATTTTCTCTTCGAATGAATTATATTTAATGTATCGTTTAATAAGGAAAATGTCATTTCATTTAGTGAACATTCACTTATATAACCCAAAGAATTTGGTTGTTTTACGCCCACAAAAAAGGAAAGATTTGCGAAAAACCCAAATTTAATCGGATATTAATTTACGCTTTCGTTTAAAGAATTTTAATTTAATTTATAAAAGAAAATCATATTTATGGTTTCATTGTAGCAAGGTACAAAGAGAATATCATTTTTAATAAGTTAAAAAGGAATCATTTTATTTAAATAATACTTTTAAATATTTTTTAAATTTAATTATAACTTATATTAAATGTTTTATTAAATGTCAATAAATTGATTTTTATTTAAAAGTAAAAAAAATGAATAAAAACGACATTTCATTGATTATTATGAAAGGAATGGTTTATTGACTGCTCCTCTCTTTTTGGCTGTACTTTAATTTAAAATTCTTTTAAATAAAATGAGTTTATATTAAAATAAAATAAACTTTTTTTTTATAAAAATTTAACAAGAACTTAAAAATTAGATTACCATGATTAAATTAAATTTAGCGCTACTAAAGTAGTCATTGAATTGCAAGTTAATATTTGTAACTTGAAAAGTACTTATGATGCAAATAATTCTAGCAACTCATTTATAAGACATGGCAAAAGGTCTCCATCCCAGGAGAGTCTTTAACCAAAAATAGCCCTATGATTTAACCTAGACTTGTCTATAGATTTTAAGATTTTCAAAAGTTTTAATGGCCTCCAATATCTGCATCACTATTTGGCTCTATTTATAGATAAAGTTCAGACACTAATATAATTATAGTTATTTTCATTGTAAACATTTAAATGATATATAAATCTAATGTTTGATTGAATGATAGTTTTGATGTATGACTCGAATTAATACTTAATATGTTTTACTTTATTGAAATGTTTTCTTATAAACTATAATTAAAAATAAAGAAAAATCGAGTTTTATCTAAATTTTTAGAATTTTGGTGTTTAGGTTTGTGTACAGATCTTGTATAAACCCTGGTTATATAGAGTACATATGACTGTTTTACTTCATTAGCGCTAAATTTAATTTTTCAAAGTTTGTAATCCAACGATAAATAAACAATTGTTTTGTCAAAATTCTTATAAAAATTTAACACATATTTAGTAAAAAATCAAAAGAAAATATAAATAAAAATCATAGAAACAGGACTAGCCTTTCATCACAAATAGCACCTGACTTATTTGGCCTTGTTCATTTTTGGAATAATTTGGAATTATACTGAATAAGAATTTCAATGACATCACTTTCTTGTTGCCAACAGTTCACTTGGAATAACAACGGAATATTAGGGGTATGTAATAGTGTCGGACCAAATATCAAACTTAAATTCTTGGCGGACATCAAATTCTGGTTCTCATATGAAATGACTCTAAAATTGAAATAATATTTATATTAAAGTATTTATGATTTGATTTGAAAGTACCGATTGAGATGAGACATCAAATATTTCAAAGTTTGATAATTAGCCGGGGGTAAACTATTAATGGCATCTTTCATTGCTGTCAGACGAAGGTCTAAACCTGGTTTTTCTGTAAGAATCCAATAAATGAATTGTTTAAAAGATATGACTTACTTATGGCAGAAACAAAAATGGGATACGACTCGAATGTTATTAACGGAATCGGAAGCGAACGAAAGTATAGCTTTAAAACACCAGTTATTACGTGAATGTCTTCATAAGATTTAAAGTATTGTTCTGTTTGTTCCCAATTTGTTTCGAATCTAATCTTAAGTGATTCGATTTCATCGGCAGAACCCGAAACTCTATACAAGCCTTCGGTGTCTAAACCTTTAAAAAAATGAAATTAATTTTATAAACTTTTTATTTTAATAACAATTTTAAGAACTGACCTCTTCTTTCAATTTCTTTAATACAGAGATCGACAACAAAAGGTCTGACATAATTACTGGTCTTATGACTGGCCTTAACAAATGTCGTCAAATCGACCCCAAATATTCTTCGAATGTGACGCAAATCTGGACTGAAATAAAGAGAAATTATATTTTGAAACAAAATAAAAACTAATTGAAACCTGCAATCATTGGGAACTTTTTCAGAACATTTGCGATGAGCGCCGAATCTAAAGATATTCCAAACATTTGAATAAAAATTATGAATTTCTGATAAATTCTAACCCGCAGTCATCACATCTGACTCCCTGTCCAATAATGCCCCAGATGAAATTACCACAGAAGTCACACCAGGGCGAACCCATAAAGTTGTGTGTTTTAAAATTATGGACTTTTTCAAAGAGTTGGACATCAATAGTTGTGTCGTCACTAGAATCGAGTTCTTCGTCTTTAATGTCTTCATAATTAGAGATTCGCTTTATTTGCATTAAATCCTTATTAGAAGAGCGGCCCTTATTTTTATTGATTTGAACTTTATTTCTCTTATGTAGAGTCATATACGGCGACTCTTCATATTTACAGCCATTACTTAAGTTGGCGATATAATCAGATGCGTGTAATTCCATATACAAAGTGATGAGACCGTCGGCCACCAAATCATGGATTGTGTCGAACCTCTTCTCTCCGACGTAATGTTTTCCGTCATAATAGAGACGAAAGTTTTTGGTAATACTATTAAATCTTAAGCTCAGAGTCATTTGTCCCCTATTTCTTGGACTTTCTCTCACAATATATCTACCATCGACTCCATCCTCACAAAGTAGTCGTTCGGAGTCTTCGCGGGAAAGAACGCCATGAAATCTAAAGATTAAAACATTAAAAGGAGTGATAAAAGTGTTATCTTTCACTCTCTTCCATAGTGTTTGGGTTTGTTTCTGATCTCGTGGTGACAAATAACCCTTTTAGGTGTCGGAGCCTTTTGTTGCAAATCATAAACTGAAATATATTAAAGAGTATTAAAACAATTTAAAGAGTGATTAAAATTGAGTGAAATATACGGTAATGTTTCCAAATATTTAAGTCGAAACCATCGGAACTCTGTCTTTGGTTTATTTGATATCTAACTTCTTGTTTATAATAATTAGGTTTTGGTCTCTCGAGTGCTATCTTTGCTGCCATTGACTTAAATCCGATAAGAAATGGTCTCAAAGTCCGATTGATTGAAGTTTTGTTGTCATAATTCGGTGATCTTTGGTTAATGGGAACGCCCTCTGAGTTGAGTCTACTCTTTATAATGAGTCGATGCGAGTCTTCCGCCAATACTGTGTTAGAAATATATTGGTTTAAAGCAAATAAAAGTGAGTTCTCTTAGAGAAGCGGTTGTCTTAAAGCGGTATGAAAGCCGTCGGACCACTTCTGCGATCATTACTCTCAATATAGTGATAGAAATATGAGAAAAAGCGCCCATTTATTAATGAGAGCGTATTTCTGAGGTTTAACCCGAAAATTCAAAGCAATGAATGGATGAGCGATCAGTTATTGAAATGCAAATTACATAAAAAGTATTACTAAAAGGATATTCTATTGAATACTTTGCAAAGAATCAGTTTTTATGGTCAGACATAACGGAAACTAATACTGAATTGTATTGAATGTATGCACTGATAATAACCCAAACAATAATGAAATTAATTCATAACAAATTGTATTGAATTCAGTTTTATTTTTCATAATTCAGGCTATAATACACTTTATAATACACTTTTATTGGCCAATACTTAACGGTGACATTCAGTGGTTAACTCTTTTTTGGATTTGTTTCGACTCAATTAAATTGAGTTAAATATTTTGTGACGATTTGTCTGACATTTAGTAACTTTCAATGTTAGTCATTGAAAGCAATTCATTACTCAAATCAAATCAAATATCAGTTTAATGAACTGTTTATTCAATTTTTAGTACTCTTTAATCGAAATTTGAATGAACTCTATATTATTGAATTCAATGCCATCCACTTTTCAAATGACATCCGGTCTCAGGTGTTGTCAACAATTTGTTTCGCACTTCAGCCCCGACTTTACTCTTGAGTCCAATATTTTGAGTCCTGACTGACGTCCGAACAAAATACTGTTTTTTGAGTTTTATTTTAAATGAATTAATAATTTATTTAAATTAATGTCGTTTTGGAATAAATTTTGTAAAATTCTTATTACAGAACATAAAAAATTTGACAAAAATAAAAGTGAAAAAACAAAATGTGTTTCAATCAAGTCTTCGATCGCAAGAAATTGTGAAGACATCGAATCTGAAGATAAATGTGAGGACACAGAGAATTACGACCGAAACAGACAACCCGTTACCAGAAATGTGTCGGTCTCTCGATCGGGACGTTATCGACAAAAAGTGCGGCGAAGATCTGTATTATTTGATATTCCGGAAACGGAATCACCAAAAGATCACTTAATATCAAAACCAATTGATTGTCATCTCTTGAATTCAACGAACAGTCAATTGATTCCATATCCCAACAAATCATCGGAAAAGTCTGAAGGAATTGATGTCAATAAATATCAATAAATAAGTTATCCTTAAATTATGTCATAAAAAATGACAAATTTTTATATTTTTGATTATAATTTTTCGATCATTTATTGAATTCGTTGTCATTATCTTTATTTTAAAGCATTCCTCGAATACATCAGATCAAGAATTTCAAAGATTAGATCAAATATATTCTTTCAGTTTATTTCTGGACTTTTCATAACAATTGGGATCTAATAATAGCAGTTAAACAAAGTTTTGACACATTTTTCCAAATTTTTATATTATTTAATAAAATGTTCTTATTTTCAATGATTTGAATTAATAAAAAGTTTTTATTTCAAATCATCAAAAATATAATGTTTTGAGATTAGAGTTGTTTTCGATTAAATGATGATTTCATTTGGCTTCTTCGGGAACGGGAAAGGGTCCGGCCATTACGTTCCTTATAAAGGCTTAAACATAAAATTAAACGTTAATAATGAATATATTATAAGACAAACCTTCATATTTGATGAATCCGTCCTCATCTTCCTGACCGGCACAGGCTTTCATAATGTCTTCAACTTCGGGATCAGTGCATTTTTCACCTAGTATATATATATTGATTATAGTTAACCAATAGTTAAAGTAAACCTAATGATAAGAGGATGTGTCCCAATTCCCCGGCCAACATTGTTCCGTTCTCTGCTTTGTCATATACTTTCAATCCTTCCATAAAGTCTTCGAAAGCTCCGACTTCTTTCTCTTTTTTGATTTGACTGTAAATCGGAAGGAATTCTTCAAAAGCCATTTTCTTTTCGCCTAAACATATAAACATTATTTCATTTATATTAAAATTTCATATAAAATATAATCAAAAGAGAGTTAACCCTTCTTTTTGGTTCCGCCACTCTTTTCGATCATTGCTTGTGTTGGGCGGAGATCCAGCGATCTTAAGAGATCCCCTAAATTGACGTAATCTACTTTTGCTTCGCCCTCGAAATCATAGATATCGAAGTGATGTCTCGCCTCTGAATATAATATAAAATAATTAGTTTCTAATAAAAAGTTTTATCTCTTATTTATAAATATGGAAACGAAATGTTATTTACATTTATTCAAACATTAATTAAAAAAATAAAATAAATCCTTTGCTTTCATTTCTTATAAGAGAGTTATAAATATTTATTGAAAACGACTTCTATTAAGAATGGATGTAATGCTCTTCCAAATTAGGTATCGGATACTAATAAGGGATGAGTTCTAAAAATAGTTGAGGCAAACACTGTTTCCCATTACTTATTGAGTATTTGCTTTCGTTATATTTTATTGCATTCATTATATTCTGGATACGATTCAAGACTAGAATTTTTGGCATTCATTGCAGGGCTTTTTCAAGGAATTACTGAATCCTAACAAAAGAGAAAAATAAGGACACGAGTCGTGGAAAACAACTTCTCAAATGACATATATTTGTACTATTGTTTCAATTTTTATCTAAATTCTATTTATTAAAACAAAAGTTAAAAACAATAAATCAAATCATTTTGTCGTTATTTTTTTTACTCATTTGGAAAATAATACAAATTTTGAGGCATTTTTTAAAAAAGAATTAGAATAAGAATGAAAATGACTTCACTTACTTTCAACTTCCGGTGGTTTAAGGTCTGCCTGTAATGTAATTTAATGTAATTTAAGGAATAATAAGTGATAATAAGTGAACACAAATTTAAATAATTAAAACTTTTCTCACCATTTCTTTAAAATTTGGAAATAATTTCAATTACAATAAGTGAAGACAAAAGAGAGACTACACAACACTTCCCTCACTGTTCTGCTGGATCTGAACGGATGAGAATCAAAGTCAAAGTGATTCTTAAATTTGAAATTTAAAATAGAAATCAGTGAAAGACATGCGTTTTAAGAATGAGATGCGAGGGATAACTACTTTCCAGATCTGTTCTCCTTTTAACTCGATATCAGATTTTGAAACCAAAAGCAAAGATTTCTCTCAATTGTAAGAGACTTCCGTTTTTAACTGAATCGCTGACAAACGCCTCATTTATTTAAATATCAAATAAAGGCTAAGAATCTCATTTGAAATGAGTTCGTCTCAACTTTTGTCGAATATTTAATTAAAAAACTAATAATATGACCTAGAATGGCCTAGATCAATCTTTATAAGCCAAAATAGCAAACGTAAATTCAGTAAAATTAAGTTCTTTTTATTAAACCTAATAATTGTTGTGAATTTATTTCTTTATTGAATTATATATTACTCTAATTTTCTTTAAGTTGTCATCAATTAATTATTTAAATCTGAAATTATTATATAAAATAAACTTATTTTACCACAAAATTTGAGACAAAAGAGTTATTATCTTTTATTGTATATTATTTTTCGTCTCCTATTATAAGAATATTTAAAGAAACGATAGTTTAACTCTTTTTGTCTCACTTTATAAGAATTTCATTGAAGTCTAATTATGAATCAAAACAAACGCTGACAGAGAGAGAGAGAGAGAGAGAGAGAAAGACAGACAGACATAACACTTTCAAACATATATTTTATTATCTACTCTGTTATCGTCACCCAAACAAATAAATTATTGAAAACTTATCTCGAGCATAGAATTTATGATACATTTTGCAAAAAATAGCTTTTAAAGTGATATTAAAATATTTATTGCATTTTAAATGTTCTTTAAATGTTTGACGACTTTTATAAAACAGAATTCATATAAAAGTGATTCATCTCTTTATTAATTGCTTTCAATAATTAATTCAACACTTATATTGAATTATATGAAGGAAAGTAAATGAAAGTAAAAGTTAGTGAAAGTTATGTGTAGTAGTTTGGGATATTCCAAATACTTTGTTCTGTGCTCTTAACCTAATTCTGTAACTCCAAGGAAATCATGCCATCACTGAATCCTAACAAGAGATTCATAGCATTTATCAAACAATTTTCGGGTCTATTTTAGAATATAATTAATTATATAACGAAAGAAAAATTATTTGGATTTAGACATTCCTCCCAAATCAGACAAGAGTTCAACCAATCAAATCATAACTATAAGCAAATCAAGAAAAGAGGCGGACCTTTTACTTAATATATAAGTTTGAGAAATATATAACTTTTGTTTAGAATAAATCGTTTCAAAGCTTTTAAAATGATTAAAATCGTATGTATTTTGAAAAATACTTCAGTTTTTCACTACGTTTACGAAGTAAAATGTAGTATATATAATCGTTTTGCACCCACCCACCCACCCACTCACCAACCCACCAACCCACCAACCCACCCACCCCCCCTTCGCTAGTGGAATGCAGCGAATAAAATTTTTTCACTCCATGTACCCACTCTACAGGCCTACTTCTCCATTCTATAATATTACACACCCATTCTACAGGCCAGCCCACCCATTATACAGGCTATTCCATCCATTCTAAAGGCCGACCCACCCATTAAACAGGTTAGATCATCCACCCTACAGGCCAGCCCTCCCATTATAAAGACTCATCCATCCATTCAAAAGGCCGAGATACTCATTAAACAGGCTCAACAATCCACTTTACAGGCAAGCCCACCCATTATACAGGCTCATTCATCCACTCTACATGTCCACCACCCTTTATCCAGGCTTATCCATCCATTTTAAAGGCCGTCCCACCCATTAAACAGGCTAAACCATCCAATTAACAGGCCCACCCACCCATTATACAGGCTCATCCACCCATTCTAAAGGCCGAGATACTCATTAAACAGGCTCAACCATCCACTCTATAAGTCAGCCCACCCATTATAAAGGCTTATCCACCCATTCTGAAGGCCGTCCCACCCATTAAAAAGGCTCAACCATCCACTCTACATGCCCACACCCCCATTATTCAGGCTCATCCATCCATTGAAAAGGCCGACCCACCCATTTAACAGGCTAAACCATCCACTCTACACGCCTACCCACCCATTATACAGGCTCATCCACCCATTCTAAAAGCTGTATCACCTATTAAACAGGCCCAAATATCAACTCTACAGGCCAACTCAACTATTCCGCAGGCCTTTACACCTAATCTACAGACTTAACAATGAAGGCTGTGCTATCCTTTTCAGAAGATCCACCCTTTTGTTA